>ML100527.1:0-15569 GCA_003697995.1 Taxidea taxus jeffersonii | reverse complement strand
AGAGCAGGAGCGAGCACAGGCAGACAGAGTGGCAGGCAGAGGCAGAGGGAGAAGCAGGCTCACTGCTGAGCTAGGAGCCTGATGTGGGACTTGATCCCAGGACGCTGGGATCATGACCTGAGCCAAAGGCAGCCGCTTAACCAACTGAGCCACCCACGCGTCCCACCTGACATCTTGCTCAGAAAGATAGGGAGGGGCAGAAAGACCCCTCCAGACACCAGATGTCAAGCACCCCCTCATCCTTCTCAGGTCTAGCCCACAGATCCACCCGACACACATACCTTAGAACTGTCATGATAGCCAGTGTAGTTTCTTTTCAAAATGGACCCGCATCGCTGCTCTAAAGGTCGCATAAGGCAGCTTAGGACAACTGAGATTTTTCAGGTCAAATCCATTAGTTCACTTGGTCCTTTGAATGCAAGCGGCCCACAGCACGTTCTTATGGAGAGTAGTTGAAACCCCTCCCTCATCTTGAGGTAAGGAGCTGTGGTGTGTGGAGGGGGTGGGCACACAGCACACCTGGACCTAAGGAAAGTCTCACCAGTCTTGAACTTTCCAAACCACTTCAGTTTTAAACCTTTTGTATTTGTAGTGAGTGCTTAAGTATTATAGGAGAGCTCTGGAAACCCTCTTTGTGTGTTGCCCATGGCTGGTCTAGGACCTTCTTAGGGAATGTGAGACTGATTCATGACTATAAGTTTATATCTACTGCTAAAACAAATCAGCATTACTAGTTATTTTTATAGAACTTAATATTTATGGAATTGTCCAGCTGTGTGCTTTCATGCAAGTGAAATAAGAGTGTCTTAAAATCAGGAAAACTTCCTTTTTAAAAGTCAGGGTTCATGTAGCAACTCTCCCAGGGCTGATACTGTAATATAGGAGAAATTCATCAATAGATTAAATCATTAGCCAATAGAGTTTTAAATGATCCCTAAGAATACGATGACGCTTTGGATGATGTGAGATGGAAAATAATATTTACAATTTTAGTATGAGAGACTGGAATTCAAGGCAACCCCAAGAGGATATTAGAGGCCAGATAAATAATTATTCCTGCTACTCTAATCCTGGGAGCTTTGCCAGATTCCAGCTGATTATCCTGCAGCCAGGACATCCTGGTGCCTTTGTTGCCCAGCAACCATTCTCCTCCCATTTTTTGTCTCTTCCAGAGGTGCAGAATACAATGTCACTCGGGATGGAAGTCGGCAGATAAGAAATGCAATCTCATTAGCTCAGCCAGAGCTCATTTGGCGTGGACACAGCCTGGGCTTTAATGTCAGACAAATCCAGATTCAAACATTGACCTTGGAAAAGATAATTAACCTCTCAGAGTTTGCTTTAAAATGGGATATTACATTTCTGTCACATGCCCAAGTCTTTTCAATGGAACTGTCCCACTCACAGTACGGGGCTCAGGAAGGCAGCATTCAAGACATTCTCTGCATGGAAACAATCACTCATAGACATAGGTCAGTTGGTACTGTGCTTTGAAAGGGACAAATCAAAGTTCTGCCAACATTCCAGAGAGAAGTTCTGGGAACCCTTCCACTGAAGGAAGGTGATGGTAGTCAGCCAATTCATTGATCCATTTTTTATCCAAATAATAGTTACAGAGTGCTTCTTACACATTCTAGGAATTGTGCCAGGCAGCAGGGATTCAATAATGAAAGTGAACATGCTAGCTGCCCTCATGCAGCTTGAAGTCTAATGGGTGTGATGACAATACATGAGCGAATAGGAAATAAACAAGATATTTACAGGCTGTGATTATTGCTAGGAGAGAAACAGAGGGGTGGGAAGTGGTTAGGTAGAAAATAACCAGAGGAGACCTAACTTAGCTAGTGAGACTAGAGAGGTTCTATTGAAGAAGGGACATTTCAGATGAGACCCCAAGGAGCCTGCCAAGAAGAGGCCCTGAGTTGGGAAAGAGGGTAGAATGGATCAAACTTATTAAAGCCTGAGGCAGGACTGGCATATGCCTTGAAGGTTTTAGATATTGGGCAAACTGTGGTAGAAGCAGTAAGACATAGAAGATTTAGCTGGCTGAGGATATTCCAGAATACTGACTCCCAAGAGTTCCACCTGTGTGTGGTGCTAAGCATCTCAGATTTATAAAGGCCTGGTCTGGAGACTGTCCTGTGAGGCTGTTGTGCAAATGAGGAAAAAGCTCATACTATTCTATAAAAGTACAGTTCTATAACAGGTTGTATTCTATTACAACCCATGTAAAACAGGGTAGGTGCTAAAAATGTTAGCTTATGGTAAAAGACATGTGAATACAGATTGGAATCTTCAATTTCTCTCCCTATCCTCCCCCCCCCTTTTTTTAAGATTTTAGTTATTGCAGGGGGAGGGGCAGGCAGAGGGAGAAGCTATCTCCCCACTGAGCAAGTAGCCTAACACAGGACTCAATCTTAGGAACCTGGGAGTGTGACCTGAGCCAAAAGCAGATGCCTCAATTTCTTAAGAGCAGTGACTGTTCACTGTGCAACCTGGGCACAGCATTGGAAACACACAGCAGGTGCTCGATAAAGACATGCAAAACTCTGTAAGATATGAATAAATGAAGGGCTTGGGTGCTAAAGAGCAGCATAACAGTGAACTATTCATTAAACCCAACTCACAGGGACACCTGGGTGGCTCAGGTGGTTAAACCCAACTCACAAATCTTAATTAATTATTGCTTAAAATGTTCTCATAAAGACAGGACAAAGCTACTCTGACAGTAATAACTATTGTTGTTATAAAGTCTACAGACATCTTCTTCCATAAACACATATCCAGTCTTTTCCTCTTATTGCCTTAATTCTCTTTATGAAAATATTTATTTTTTCATTGTTGTTTTCAAACTTATTTATGATAAGCAGAATATGTCAGTTTATCATTGTTTGTAGAGAGGAAGAAGGACTGCCTGTAAACCTTGCCTCTGTCATTAACTCTGTGACCTCTGAAGCACACCAGGAAATTCTCATGACAAATTAGTATGCACATCATTTGGAGGAGGCAAATAAAATTGTACAGACTGCTGTAGCAGATTACTGTGCACAGAGTCCATTCCCTTCTAGAAAATTGATGGACTGTTCCCAGTGGTCACAAGTAGAGAATATTTCTCAAACCTTGATAACCTTTTCTTCTCTTATGCCCTGGAATCCATTTACCACAAAAAGTACGTCAACCCCATCCCACATCTCAATCACCAGCTTTCACTGAGTATTTACAACCATAGTTAAACTTATTGAATGTGTATTTTTAAAATTCTCTTGACAATAACATGCTTTAATACTTCAGTTTTAAATTTAAAATTATTTTCCCAGCACCATTTATTGAAGAGAGTTTTTTCCACTGGATATTTTTTCCTGCTTTGTCAAAGATTATTTGACCATAAAGTTGAGGGTCCATATCTGGGCTCTCTACTCTGTTCCACTGGTCTATATGTTTGTTTTTGTGTTAGTACCATGCTGTCTTGGAGATCACAGCTTTGTAGTAAAGCTTGAAAACAGGCAATGTGATGCCCCCAGTTTTGTTTTTCATTTTCAACATTTTGTTAGCAATTTGGGGTCTCTTCTGGTTCCATAAAAATTTTGGATTGTTTGCTCCAGCTCTTTGAAAAATGCTGGTGGAATTTTGATCGGAATGGCATTGAAAGTATAGATTGCTCTAGGCGGTATAGACATTTTAACAATGTTTATTTTTCTGATCCATGAGCATGGAATGCTCTTACATCTTTTTGTGTCTTCTTCAATTTCTTTCATGAGTGTTCTGTAGCTCCTCGAGTACAGATCCTTTATCTCTTTGGTTAGGTTTATTCCCAGGTATCTTATGGTTCTTGGTGACATAGTAAATGGAATCGATTCTCTAATTTCCCTTTCTGTATTTTCATTGTTAGTGTATAAGGAGGCAACTGATTTATGTACATTGATTTTGTATCCTGCCACATTACTGAATTGCTGTATAAGTTCTAGTAGTTTGGGGGTGAGTCTTCTGAGTTTTCCATATAAGGTATCATGTCATCTGCTAAGAGAGTTTGACTTCTTCTTTGCCAACTTGAATACTTTTTATTTCTTTTCATTGTCTGATTCCCATTGCTAGGATTTCTAGTACTATATTGAAAAACAGTGGCGAGAGTGGACGTCCTTGTCGTGTTCCTAATCTCAAAAGGAAGGTTGTCAGCTTTTCCCCATTGAGAATGATATTTGCTGTGGGTTTTTCATAGATAGATATTATGAAGTTGAGGAATGTTCCCTCTGCCCTGATACTTTGAAACATTTTAATCAGGAACAGATGCTATATCTTGTCAAATGCTTTTTCTGCATCAGTTGAGAGGACCATATGGTTCTTCTCTCTTCTCTTATTAATTTGTTCTGTCACATTGATTGATTTGCAAATGTTGAGCCACTCTTGCATCCCATGGATAAATCCCACCTGGTCATGGTGGATAATCTTTTTGATGTACTGTTGGATCCTATTAGCTAGGATCTTGTTGAGAATCTTGGCATCCATATTCATCAGGGATGTTGGTCTGAAATTCTCCTTTTTGAAGGATATTTGCCTGGTTTGGGGGTCAGGGTAATGCTGGGTTCATAGAAAGAGTCTGGAAGTTTTCCTTCTGTTTCTATTTTTTGAAACAGCTTCAGGAGAATAGGTATTGTTTCTTCTTTGAATATTTGGTAGAATTCCCCAGGGAATCCATCAGATCCTGGGCTCTTATTATTTGTGAGGTTTTGATCACTTCTTCAATCTCGTTACTAGATATTGGTCTATTCAGGTTGTCAATTTCTTCCTGATTCAGTTTTGGAAGTTTATAGGTTTCCAGGAATGCATCCATTTCATCTCGGTTGCTTAACTTATTGGCATATAACTGTTGATAATAATTTCTGATGATTGTTTGTATTTCCTTGGTGTTAGTCATGATCTCTCCTTTTTCATTCATAATTTTATTAGCTTGGGTCTTCTCTCTTTTCTTTTGGATTAGTTTGGCCAGTGGTTTATCGATCAGTTGGGAAAGGTATGTGCTAGGTGAGCGCTGTGAATTGTGTAAGACTGATGAATCACAGTCCTATACCCCTGAAACAAATAATACATTGCATGTTGATAAAAATAAATTAATTAAATAAAAAAATCACTTCCAATTTTAATTATTCCAAAGGCAACCAAAATAATTATAGGGTAATGGTAATTGAATGAAAGAAAAGAAAAATATGTATTACCCCACTCACCAGATAACATGGTACTACCTTTGTAGCAAATGTTTTATACCTGCCACCATTTTTAAAATTTATTGTATATTTGCATATTTTGTATAATGTTCATCAACCATTTATTGCTTATCCATATATAAAGTCATTTTACGTGCTTTTAGTAACCATATATATTTATATATAACACACACACACAAACATATATATATCAGAATTTAATTTTACCAAGAAATAGTAATTATAGTAATTATTTTTTGACATGGAACTAGTTTTCAACTTCTCATCCTTATAAATAATGCCCCAGTAAACAATATCTTTAACTAAATTTTGCACATACTTCTAATTCCCTAGGATATGGAAATGAAATTTATTAGCCTAGACTTTATACAGTCTTAGACATATAATACCATTGCAAGTTGCTCTCCAGAAAGGTAAAAATTTCTGCTCTCACCTTCACGGTATGACAATCACTTTTTTTTTTGCCAAAGTAATTCCTTTTTTTTTTTTTTTTAAGATTTTATTTATTTATTTGATAGAGATCACAAGCAGACAGAGAGGCAGACAGAGAGGCAGACAGAGAGAGAGGGAAGCAGGCTCCCCGCTGAGCAGAGAGCCCGATGCGGGGCTCGATCCCAGGACCCTGAGATCATGACCTGAGCCGAAGGCAGAGGCTTTAACCCACTGAGCCACCCAGGCGCCCCGACAGTCACATTCTAAAACAAAAGCAAGAACTTATCATGTAATGGGCAAACCGATATAAAATTGTGTTAATTTAATTGATGCGTTAATACTACTAATAATTATACACTAATTTTGATGAAGGATTATGTCTCAGAATTGCCTTAGAAAAATAGCCATCTCTGCCTGGAAGGAGACGGCAGTGACAGGAGTTTAAATTCTGACTCAGTTTGGAGGCTGTTCGATTACAATGTGGTTTGACTCAGAAGCATAAATTGCTCTGAAGGCTGCTGGGCCCCGCCATCACACAGCAGAGCACAGGCAGGAAATGACACAGCACATCAGGCTTTTGTTTATGAAACACATGTTCGGGAGACATATTGAGCCACTATTGTCTGATCAGTGTTCTTCTAGGCAGGAGAGCAAGCAAAAAGAAACTGTAGGTATGTTTCCGATCCTCCAGAATCTTATTCATTTAAGAGTAGACATTTATACCACTGAAAAGTGTCATGTCCATACAAGAAAATGTATGAAGAATAACAATTGAGTTGTACAGGTCAGTATTAAGTAATAGCAGTCTGGGGAAAAAAGAAAATCTGGGGTCATTTAATTAAGAATTTATTTATTCATTCATTTATTTATTTAAGTATGTATGTTTTTAAGTTTTTTATTTTATTTCCAGTGTAGTTAACAAGCAGTGTTATGTTCATCTAGGTAAACAAAATAGTGATTCAGCAATTTTATACATTACTCGCTGCTCATCATAAGAAGTGTACTCTTTAATCCGCATCCCCTATTTTACCCATCCCCCTGAATTCATGGGAAAAAGTGAAATTTGAACTGGATATTGTAGAAAGGGTAGGATTGAGATAGGAAGAAAAGCAATATGATTCAATGAAATGAAAATAAGCATGTCATAATTACTTTTCACTAGTCCCCTTGGATTAGAATTGGAAGATTCTATTGGGCCAGTGTAGAACATAATGTGGAAAGATTTGTTTGGACCAGATATGAAAGCACTGGATTGGATAAAAACAAACAAACAGAAACCCCTCTTTGGTTTTTACATTAAAATATCATTTAAAGGTTTCTGTGTGGGGAAATAAAATGAAAGTCACCATTTATCTTCTCATGCTGGCATGCGTATAAATAGGTTTGAAGACCTACTGTGAATCACATATAGAAAAGAGATTTAGATTCTTTTTAGAAGTATTTGTACATGGGGTGCCTGGTTGGCTCAGTCAGTAGAGCATGTGACTCTGGATCTCAGGGTTGTGAGTTTGAGTCCATTATGGGTGTAAGGGTTATTTAAAATCTTTAAAAAAAGGGACGCCTGGGTGGCTCAGTTGGTTAAGCAGCTGCCTTCGGCTCAGGTCATGATCCCGGGTCCTGGGATCGAGTCCCACATTGGACTCCTTGCTCAGCAGGGAGCCTGCTTCTGCCTCTGCCTGCCACTCTGTCTGCCTGAGCTTGTGTGCTCTCTCTCTCTCTCTCTCTCTCTCAAATAAATAAATAAATAAAATCTTAAAAAAATATATAAAATCTTAAAAAAAAAAAGTATCTGTATTCAGAAAGCCTACAATTAGGTCAGAAATATTCATTGTTGTTAACTTTACCTGGTTCTGGGGCTATAGACAAATCAGAAACAAGAATTCTTGTAGAAAAGACACTTTTTCCCTTATCATATGTGCCCGTAATCTGGAACTTGGGCAACAGAATGGCTTCTGGTGTCCCTCCGCCACCCCCTGCTATGGACTTTCGGCTCACCATGAGAGAAGTAATTTATCTGCAATGTGGAAATGGGACTTTTCCTAGCACTCTTTTTTGGAAACAGCCTGCCACATCCTCTACTCACTCATCCTGTGACCTTTCTGAATGGGCTCAGCCCCCACTGAGGAGACCTGAAGTGGTCCAACTATGCCCATGACTAAGTGGATACATCTAATTCCCAGGAGATAAAGTATTTATAAGCCCATTTGGTCACCCATCTAAACCACACTCCCCAGCCAGCTGTATGAGTAATGAAGCAGACCTTTGCTCTCTAGTGGTAATCTCTGACAACCTCTCAAATGGTCCTGAAATAATGAGGGGAAGAAAGGATCTGTTTGCCCCTTCCCACAACAGAGCTAAATTTTGATATGGGGTGAAAAGTAAAAAAAAAAAAAAAAAATACCTAAAGACTTTCTTTCAAGCTTTTGTTTTCGGAAAGCCTAAACTCTGAAGGTTATTTTACAAGAAAGGATGAGAGAATCTCACTGCTTTGAAGATGGCAAGGCTTAAGTCTGGAAGGTGATGATAAAGTTTGCGAAGTCTGAGGCAGAGACGAGGCCCATTAGATTTTTGGCATCATAGATCTGCGCTCAGCCCCCTTGGAGCACCCTGGTAAATTAACAAGACTTGGAGAAATGATTGCTGGGTGCTTGTCATGAGCCTAGACACTCAGCTCAGAGTTCCCAGCTCCAGCAGAATTCAGTGCCCCAGGCTGGCATGAAAGATGCTGAGTTCCTAGATTTAAAGTGGAATGACCATGCATGTCAGTTTCCCTGGGACAGTCCTGGTTTATTTTGTGCTATTCTGGTGTAATTTTTAGGTGCTCCCCCTTTCACACTTAAGAAAGTCCCATTTTGATGATAAATGACAGTCACCCTTAAAAATTTTAAAAGACTGGGCAGGGTTGTACAATAAGGATTCTAGCAGTGAACAGTGTGGACAACAAAGAATAAATAAGAAATATGTCAATCAAACCTTGAGTAAATGGAAGCACCTCATATGTAACCCAAGCATGAATGGCCCTCCTCAGGGAATTGGATCTCATCTCTTCCTTCTCTGGCTTCCAAATCTTCACCTGCCTTGTCTGCAATGTAGATCGTGCCTCAAATTCTTCCACAATATCATGGCAAGATTTTTTAACAGGAACCACAAGTTTTAAAAAAGCAGGAAATGCCTAGTATTCTGGACTGAATGTTTGTGTCCCCACCAAATTTGTACGTTGAAATCCTAATGCCAAAAGTGAGACCTTTAGGGGCACCTGAGTGGCTCAGTGGGTTAAGCCTCTGCCTTCGGCTCAGTTCATGATCTCAGGGTCCTGGGATCAAGCCCTGCATCTGGCTCTCTGCTAGGCAGGAAGCTTGCTTCCCTCTCTCTTTGCCTGCCTCTCTGCCTGCTTGTGATCTCTCTCTCTCTGTCAAATAAATAAATAAAATATTTTTTAAAAAAGTGAAACCTTTAGATATGCTTAAATCGTGGTGGTGAAACCCCCACAAGTGGGATTAGTGCCCTAAAAAGAAACGACACAAACGCTTCTTGCCTCTCTCTGCTCTTGCCATGTAAAAATACAATGAGAATGTAGCTGCCTATATACCAGGAAAAGGGCTTTCACCAGAACCCAGGGGGAATGCCACCCTGATCTTGGACTGTCAGCCTCCAGAATTGAGAGAAGCATTTATTGTTTAAGCCAGCCAAGCTACGATATTTTGTTGCAGTGGCCTGAACTGAAAGGAATTTTATATTCAATAAATCACATTCAACTTCACTGCCAATTCCCTTTCCTGGGTGCTCTAGTCCCTTATGATGCTTATTTTTTCCTCATTTTTTAAAATATTTTATTTATTTATTTGACAGATAGAGATCACAAGCAGGCAGAGAGACAGAGGAAGGGAAGCAGGCTCCCTGCTGAGCAGAGAGCCCGATGTGGGACTCGATCCCAGGACCCTGAGATCATGACCTGAGCCAAAGGCAGAGGCTTAACCCACTAAGGCCCTTTTCCTCATATTTTTAATAATGATTTGCCTATGATATTGTTACTTGTGTATCTGATTATTAACTAGTTTCTTTTCCTATAACGTAGGCTCCAAGATGTCAAGGATGTGTTTTCCTAGCTGTATGCCCAGCTCCTTGAATAGTGCTTGGCGCATAGTTGGCACTCAATAAATGTGTGTTCAGTTAAAGAAAAAAAAGGCAAATAGAGTCCCAGAAACTTGATTACTGAATAGAACGGCAAAAAAGGCTGCCAGAGAATCGTTAGTCTCACTCATAAAAACATTCTATGCCTCTTTCTTGCTTATAGCTCAACTTTTTAACTTTGTAATAACTTGAGAATATTCTTTAGTGGTGTTGGGAATGGTGCTTTTATTTACTTTATCGATGAGAATCCTATTCATTATATCATCCTCTTTTGTAAGTGTTAGCATTCAAAAGTAAGAAAGAAATCAAATATTCAAAATTAACACTTGTTACCTGATTTCATGGGCACTAGTCATTTTTTTTGCAGATCTTGAATACCAGGTTACCTCAAAGACTTCTAGATGAAACTGAGCTCCTGACTGTTTAAAATCAGCCCTTCAGGGGCGCCTGGGTGGCTCAGTGGGTTAAAGCCTCTGCCTTCGGCTCAGGTCATGATCTCAGGGCCCTGGGATAGAGCCCCGCTTCGGGCTTTCTGCTCAGCGGGAAGCCTGCTTCCTCCTCTCTCTCTCTCTGCCTGCCTCTCTGACTACTTGTGATCTCTCTCTCTTTTTAAAATAAAAAAAAAATATTAAAAAAAAAATCAGCCCTTCATGTACAACAACCAAAAAAGGAGTCCTCAGTAGTTTCAAGCAATGTCAACGTGAGTTGGGGTATCTTCATTGATACCCCCACTGATTACCTTATGGTTTGATGCTAGTCTATAGAGGCCTACAGAGTTTGATCGTATTTGACACACTCTGAACAAAATAGAGAGTTTCCTAAAGCCTACTCCTAACTGCTAAGATTGAAGATTTTGCATGGAGCATATCAAAGATCTTGATATAAAGCATTGCCAGCCCAAAGCCCCCAGGTCTTGCAGTATCTTAAAGCAGAGTATTTACGTATTTATGGGTTTTTGTTTTTTGTTTTTTGGGTTTTTTGTTTGTTTGTTTTGTTTTTTGCTTTTTGTTCCTGGGGAAGTTTAGGTCAGTCAAATCATCTCTAACTTGCTTGGTAAATAAATTTAGTAACATAGGCAGTACATTCTCCTGTTGTAAATGGCCTAATTTATTGAAAGGCAGCCAACAACCAAACCCGGAAATTAAGGGGTATACTAGATGCCAGGAGCACACTGCAGGGCCACGCACTGAACATTAAAGGCATCATGTGGGATTTTCTGTTCTGGCTAGTTTTCCATGGTAGTCTACCAGCTGTACATCAGACATGGTTAATGAGGAAAAAATGCCTATTCCACTCGTAGCATAAGTAAGTAGCTCATAAGTTCAGCTGACATTTAAGACAATTTAAAGTTTCTCCTTCACATCTTCTTGCCAAGATTTAATATTTTCTTTTCATTTGTGAAAAGTAAAAACAAGGATCCGAATTATATCACAACTAGGTCAAAATTCCCATGCCAAGTGAGATACAATGATCAATGTTTTCCCTTAGCATAGCAGATTGCCCTTAAACTAGCTAGATGGTGCTTATATAATTTTAAAGATTTTGTGTAAATGAGCATCCCCCAAAGCTCTTTGGTGGGGAGTCTCCTGGCTATTGTGTGGTAGCCATCAAAACATGCTGCTCTATTCTCCTGCTGCAGGGAGTGTACCTGGGCTATAGTCCAGCCACTGTCTTTCTTGATCTATTGTCATGGTTGTTCCTGGCTTTTGACAAAACATGGTGGACATCTATAGGCAACTGCATTCTGGTAAGATCCTAGACTCTTTCAATGGGCACTTCTGGCTCTCAGACTCCCCACTGGCCAGAACTGTGCTGTCATCCAGGATTCTTTGCACGCAATGCTCCTCCCTCTTCTATCTCCTTCCACAGAAGTCAGGCCTGCATCACAATCTGAAGGCTCTCCCCACTTTCTCTTGTGCCCTTGACAAAAAAAGAAAAAAAAAAAGTCTCTGGCATGACTAACCCCATTCTGGTGTCTGCCTTTCAGCAGACCTGAATGAATGCAGCCTTGAAAGCTATAGAGTCGTCTTACCAGGAATCTCTTTTGTCCATTCCACAGGTGTTTATTAAGCATGGAAGTGCTAGGCACTGACCTCATCACTGGAGATATAGATATACACTAATAGTGATCACATACCTTAGATATAGACTTGACCTTGTTGAGGGAATTCCGTATTAAACACATACCATGAGGGTCATGAGAAAAGAATTCTATGGGAGCACACTGGGGCATCGAATAAATTCTAAGAGTTGAAGATGGTCACTTTGAAGAAGAGACTTTTAAACTGAGACCTGAAGGATCATGTGGGAATTAACTAGGAGAGCAGGGAAAAAAAGGAAAGCGCTTACGAAACAAACTCTGGTTTGTTCTGGCAACTGGTGGGAGTTGAGTCTGGATTGAAAGAACCCACAGGATGCTTGTAAGTCCAATATGATGAAGAATCCCTGAAGGGTATGTGTAAGAATCACTCTCTGGAATCACTTTTTTTGCCCAGGTAAAGTAATTGGAATAAGTGTCTTGAGAGTCCGCTTTTCAATTCTATCTTTCCTTTTGCACATCCCATGATTGTACGATATTAGAACTCCTCTGACTTATAGCATGGTGCTGTCTTCCTTAGTATATGACTTGCTAATATCCAGCCAGCCATATAAGTAACGGTATTATAGCAAATCATTCAGCACCTTTCACTTTATTCAGCAATTGTTTTCCAACCTTGGTAGGTGCTAGATGGTTACTTGCTGTGAATCTGATATGCATACATACCCTTTAACATTATAATGACATGAAGAATGGTATTTAGGGTGGTAGGACAATAGTCCTTCCAGGTTTTATTGTCCCCAAAACATGTTTTCTTTTTTCAAGCCTATATTTGAAGAGTTCCAAATGAAGAAGTCAAATTTCTGGTCAGAAGGTTCATATAAAAACCCTAATTGGATAATTCAGGTCCAACAAGAGAACTATAAGGTGATGATTACCCAATTAAGCTATTTCTGTGAATTCTCTTAATAACAATTTTCTAAAGGTCTTCTCAACTTCTGGTATCTAGTGGTGAGAAGAGAAAGAATGTATAGAAAAGAACAATAATGTTTGTCAAACACTTCTATAATCCCGTCTGCTGACAGAACTTTATCTCTATCTATCTATCTATCTATCTATCTATCTATCATCTCTGTCATCTATCTATCATGTATCATCTATTATCTAGTAACCATCTATCTATCCTACTATAGACATTCACACGTAAAAAAATCATCTAAAATGTCTAGAAATTAAAGAAAGATATTTTTCACTTGAGTTATCCAAGTTAACTTGCCTCAGGTTGACTCTAATTTCTATTAAGAGAAGATCTTTGAATATATCCAGTTAAGTGTTAGTTAAAATAGCACCTAAATGCATTCCCTTAAAAGCACAAGTATCATATGTTTTGCTAAGCATAATGATAAATCTGTCATTTTAATCTGCCTTTCTCTATCATTAATTATAATGCAGCTATTAGGTTAACAATGATGTTGCTAAATAAAGCACACTAATTTCACATTAGGATTAAATGTTAAGGAAAATTATATCTTCCTTCAAGAAAATTATTGAAGTATAAATAGAATATAATAGTGTCTGCCAATACCTTTCAGAAAATGCCGAGGGGCCCATTTTTTTAAATAGAAAGAGGTCACTGAGGACATATGTACCAAATGATCCAGTATATTATAATACTTAAATAAAATACCACATAATACTATGGAATAGAGAATTCTAAGTAATGAAATCAGTCAAGATGGGGTTTTAGGAGGTTAAGTATTTTAGAACTCTGGCATATTTTGATGTCAGTTTAAGTTGAGAAGTCACTGGAGAATTCAAACACTTAAGGTTATGTCAGAGAGAGAGAAGTGGGTGCAGTGACCAAGCAGTGACATCCCAGCAGTCCCTCTTGTTCAAGTCCCTTCCCCTCTCTTCACGTAGAAGCAAAAACATTTATTCACATAAATCCCGGAATTTGAGAACTAATTTGTTTAGTAAATGTCAGTAACTTTTATCTAAATCAAAGGTTAGCAAACTAAAGGGCCAGACAATAATCTAAGCTTTTCTCGCCAGAAGATTTCGTCACAACTTCTCAACTCTGCTGAGGCAGAGGCGGAACCAGCCATGCACGATACTGAATTGAACAGGTGTGGCTGTGTTCCAGTAAAACTCTGTTCCAAGAAAAGATGGCTGGCAACCCTTGCCCCAGTCGTAGGTTGCTGGTCGCTCCTCTACAGAGCAAATGGCGTAAAGACTTATGGCTACTACTCCTTTCTCAGGAGAATTCATTAAGATTTTTTTAGGTTTTAGATTTTTTAAAATAAGTTTTGAATAAGTTGTTCAAGATAGTCTCTCCCTTAACTTGAATGTTGTTATTTTCACATGCAGTGCTCAAAATTAGGCAAATATTTGCCAGTCACTATAAGTGAGTCACTGCTCTAGGTGTTGATGATATACCACCCCAGTGAATAAAAGAATCAAATATGTCTGCTTATGCTACTTACATCCCAGTGGAAGAGAGACAGATAATAAAAATAAGCATAACATATAATAAATTATATACTATTGTAGAAATTGATACATGCCTTAGAAATAGAATAAAAGTAGGACAGGGTCAAGGGAATAAATAGGGTGGGGTGGAGGACAGATGGCAGTTTGTTTTACCAAATAGATTGGTCAAGGTAGACATAGTTGTGAAGGTGAATTGGAACAGCCTGGCAGATTCAGGAGTTGGGCATGTGGATATCTGGGAAGAACATCTAAGGAGGAAAGGGATTTCCTCCATCCCCTGGAGGAAAGGCTGGTGAAAAGTTCTGTGCCTGAGTAGGCCAGGTGTCAGTGTGGCTGGAGCAGAGTGAGTGGAGGGCGAGGAGAGCAGATGGAAGATAGTGGTGAGGAATTAAATCAGAGTGATGAAAGAGAACCATGGTAAAAACTTCACTTCTGCTCTGAAAGAAATGAGGGATCTCTGAAAGATTTGAAGAGGGGTTACAGAAACTAGTTTATATCATCAAAGGGACCACTTCACTTTTATGACTTTCGACCCTAAACTGGAAGTAAAATATGAGGAAGACTAAATGTTGAGAGTGCCAGGCAGTGTCACCGGAGCTCAAGAAAATCCAGAGATAATAACATACTCATATTCTTCTCTTTGGGTTGAAGAAGTCTATGCTGGCTTTTTTCCCCAGAAACAGGCTTGTCTATGTCTCAGAAACCTCTGGGAAAGGACACTCCACCTTTTCATGGGAATATACTTCCACAGCAAGAAAATAAAATGTTTTCTCCTTATCTTTCCACAACAGACCTAACTGTGAGGGGGAAAAAAAATGTCTCCTGATGATTTACTACATCTCAGTCTGAGTAATCCCAGACACACATTTTTAAAACATACACAAAGATATGTTTGTGAAATGTGTTCAGTAGCAGATTTCAGCATTCACGGCCTTCGTTTACGTAGATTGCTTTATTTAATTTGTGCTTACTGGTAATATTAAGTAATCAGAGTTTATATTCTTGTGAAAATTCTCCCCTGAAGGCCAGCTCATTCGTAATGAAAACCACATTTTGAGCAGTTGAAGAGTCTAGCTGGTTACAGTGGTAAGACATTTTCATCTTCTTGAGCACATTTCAGCTTTCTAAGCATTGTGTATTTATAGGAAAAAAAAATCAAGCTTAATGAAACATGAAGTCAGTGATATGCAAATATCCACTCAATCCTCTGCTGAGAAGTTGATATCAAGAAAACTCTTCTCATTGGGGAATTGGTCAGA
>ML100525.1:0-76139 GCA_003697995.1 Taxidea taxus jeffersonii | reverse complement strand
CACTACTTTAAAACAAAGACTGTAACAAGAGATAAAGAGGGGCACTATATAATAACAAAGCAGTCTATCCAACAAAAAGAATTAACAATGTAAATATTAATGCCTCCAAATTAGGAGAACCCAAATATGTAAAATGATCAATAACAAACATAGAGGAACTCATTGATAATAATATAATAATAGTATGGGACTTTAACATCCCACTTACAACAATGTACGGATCATCTTAAACAGAAAATCAACAAGGAAACAATGGCTTTGAATGACACACTGGATGAGAAGGACTTAACAGATCTATTCAGAACAGTCCACCCTAACCCAGCAGAATACACATACATTCTTTTCAAGTACACATGGGACATTCTCCAGAACAGATCACATAATAGGTCACAAATCAGGCCTCAACAAATACAAAAAGACTTAGATCATACCATGCATCTTTTCTGACCACAACCTTATGAAACTTGAAATCAACCACAAACAAACAAAACCTGGAAAGACCACAAATACATGGAGGTTAAACAACATGCTACAAAACAATGAATGGGTCAACCAAGAAATCAAAGGACAAATTAAAAAAAAATACATCGAAACAAATAAAAATGAGAACAGAATGATCCAAAACCTTTGGAATGCCACAAAAGTAGTCCTAGGAGGGAAAGAATATAGCAATGCAGACCTACCTTAAGAAGCAAGAAAAAGCTCAAGTAAACAACCTAATCTTACACCTAAAGGAGCTAGTAAGGGAACAACAAATGAAGCTTAAAGCCAGCAGAAAAAAAGCTAAATAATACAGACTAGAGCAGAAATAAATGATATAGAAACTAAAAAAAGTAAAAAATAAAATAAAATAAAATAAAAGAGATCAATGAAACCAGGAGCTAGTTCTTTGAAAAAAAAAAATTGATAAACTTCTCACCAGACTTATTAAAAAGAAAAAAGAAAGGACCCAAATAAATAAAATCACAAATGAGAAACAACCAACACCACAGAAATACAAACAAGTATAAGAGAATATTATAGAAAACAATATAAGAACAAATAAGACAATGTGGAAGAAATGGACAAATTCCTAGAAACATATAAACTATCAAAACCGAAAAAGGAAGAAATAGAAAACTTGAACAGACAATAGTTAGCAAAGAAACTGAATTGGTAATCACAAACTCCCTTTCACAAACTTTCATTTGTGAAAGTCCAGAGTCAGATGACTTCACAGGCAAATTCTACCGAACATAAAGTGTTAATACCTATTTTTCCTCAAACTATTCCAAACAAATTGAAAAGGAAGGAAAACTTCCAAATTCATTCTATGAGGCCAGCATTACCAAAGCCAGATAAAGACTCCCCTAAAAATGAGAACTACAGGCCAATATCCCTGATGAACATGGATGCAAGAATTCTCAATAAAACACTAGCAAACTGAATCCAGCACAATACATTAAAAAAAAAAAAACATTCACAATGATCAAGCTGGATTTACTCCTAGATTGTAAATGTAGTTCAATATTCACAAATCGATCAATGTGATACACCATATTAACAAAAGAAAGGATAAGAACCAAATGATCATTTTAATAGACAGAGGGGAAAAACAATTGATAAACTACAACATCCACTCATGATAAAAACCCTCAAGAAAGTAGGCTTAGAAGGAATGTTCCTCAACATAATAAAGAGCATCTATTAAAAACCTGCAGCTAATACCATCCTCAATGGGGAAAACTGAGAGCTTTTCCTCTATGGCCAGGAACAAGACAGGGATATCCACTCTCACCACTATTATTTAACATCGTATGGGAAGTCCCAGCCATAGCAATCAGACAACAGAAAGAAATAAAGGCACCCAGATGGGCAAGGAAGACATTAACATTTCACTATTTGCAGATGACATGATACTTCATATAGAAAACCCAAAAGACTCCACCAAAAAATTGCTAAAACTGATACACAAATTCAGTAAAGTTGCAGGATACAAAACCAACATAGAGGAATCTGTTGCATTTCTATACACATATAGAAATACATTATAAAGAAACAGCAGAAAGAGAAATTAAGGAGTCAATCCCATTTACAATTACACCAAAAACCATAAGATACCTAGGAATAAGCTTAACCAAAGAGGTGAACGACCTGTACTCTGAAAACTAAGAGCAGTGATGAAAGAAATTGAAGGTGACACAAAGAAATGGAAAAAGCATTCCATTCCATGCTTATGGATTAAAAGAACAAATATTATTAAATGTCCATACTACCCAAAACAATCTACAGACTTAAGGCAATCCTTATCAAAATACCACCAGTATTTTTTACAGAGTTAGAACAAACAATCCTAAAATTTGATTGGAAGCACAGAAGACGCCAAATAGCCAAAACAACCTTGAAAAAGAAAGCAAAGCTGGGGAAAATCACAATTTCGGACTTCAAGTTATATTACAAAGCTGAAGTAATCAAAACAATATGGTACTGGCACAAAAACAGATACACAGATCAATAGAAGATCCAGAAATGGCACAATGATATGGTCAACTAATCTTTGATAAAGCAGGAAATAATATCCAGTGGAAAAAAGACACGATCTCTTCAACAAATGGTGTTAGGAAAACTGGACAGCAACATGCAAAAGAATGAAACTGAACTACTTTACACCATACACAAAAATAAATTTAAAATGGATGAAAGACTTAAATATGAGACATGAAACCATTAAAATCCTAGACTCAGGCAGTAACCTCTATGACATTAGCCATGGCAACTTCTTACTAGATATGTCTCCTGAGGCAAGGGAAACAAAGGTAAAAATAAACTATTAGGACTTCATCCAAATAAAAAGTTACTATATAGAGAAGGAAACAATCAACAAAACAAAAGGCAACCTATGGAATAGGAGAAGAGATTTGCAAATAACATATCTGATGAAGGGATAGTATCCAAAATCTATAAAGAACTTATAAAACTCAACACTCAAAAAATGAATAATCCAATTAAAAATGGGAAGAATTCATGAATAGCCATTTTTCCAAAAAAAAACAAAAAACAAAAAACAAAAAACCAACATACAGATGGCCAACAGCCACATGAAAAGATGCTCAACATCACTGATCATTAGGGAAGTACAAATCAGAACCATAGTAAGCTATCACCTCACACCAGGCAGAATGGCTAAAATCAATAACACAAGAAACACAGATGTTGGCAAGGACGTGAAGAAAGGGGAACCCTCTTGCACTATTGGTGGGAATGCAAACTGGTGCAACCACTCTGGAAAACAGTATGGATGTTCCTCAAAAAGTTAAAAATAGAACTATCCTAGGATCCAGTTATCACACTACTATTTACTCAAAGAATACAAAAATATTAATTAAAAGGACTACATGCACCCTGATGTTTATAGCAGCATTACCTACAATAGTCAAACTATGGAAACAGCCCAAGTGTCCATCAACTGATGAATGGGTAAAGAAGAAGTGGTCTAAATATACAATGAATATTACTCAGCCATCAAAAAGAAAGAAATCTTGCCATTTGTGACAATGTAGATAGAGCTAGGGAATATTATATTAAGAGAAATAAGTGAGAGAAAGACAAATACCATATGATTTCACTCACATATGGAATTTAAGAAACAAGACAAATAAGCAAAGGGGAAAAAAAGAGAAAGAAAGGCAAATCAAGAAATAGACTCAACTATAGAGAAGAAGCTGATGGTCACAGGAGGGAGAAGAGAAGGGTGAAATAGATGATGGGGATTAAGGAGAGCACTTGCTGTGATGAGCACCCAGTGTTGTATGTAAGTGCTGAATCACTATATTGTAAAGTTGAAACCCATATTACATAGTATGTTAATGAACTGGAATTTAAATAGAAACTTAAAAAAATAAAATACATTCTGGAGAATGCTTTATATTCTAATTAGTTGGAATTCAGATAGAAAATAGCTTATGGGAGGCTACTACATTTTCTTAAGTAGTCTATGAAAAAAGCATTTTTGACTGATACCCATGGATTTTTAACAAATATATACAGAGAGATCTTTAAAGTCCCTGAATTAAAGGACTGACCATTAAGATTTGCCAGCATCAAAGGGGGTACTTGAGGGATTTCAAACTGAGATATTGAAGAAGCTTTGTAGGATTTCATAGGTTCTTCCTAGGCCACTGTAAATGTTGATGGAGGAATTCCATTATCAAGCAGCCTTTCTCAAAGAAGATATTGGCCTGTGATGATTCCAACAGACTAGCCAGTGATTCTTGGGAATCAGCAGCTTCACAGAAGAGTTGTATTTATAGCCATTTCTCAAATTTGAAATGTAAGTTAATATTATCTTCAGAAGGTTCGTAATAGCCTTTACATTCTTAAAATTGCCCATCTATTTCTGGGGCTTCATGGGCTAATTCATCCTCTGGTACATTTAATTTATAGGATAAACATTATCTTGGTGTACATAGTTTCATTTCCATGTCTTTATTTAGATTTTCCTGATTTACTTTCTTCATTGTTATTTCTGTATTTTATAATATCCCTCAATTACACATATGCAGAAATCTCTTAAGAATGACATGTAGGAGCACCTGGGTGGCTAAGTTGGTTAAACCTCTGACTTCACCTCAGGTCATGATCTCAGAGTCCTGGGATCCAGCTCCGAGTGAGGCTCTGCCACTCAGCAGGGAGTACGCTTGCCCCTCTGTCCATCCCCCCACTTGTGCGTGCTCTCTCTCTCAAATAAATAAAATCTAAAAAAAAGTGACATGTAAAAATGATTATCATAGTGGTGATTTAGAATGTCAACTTGAAGTGGTATCATATAGGTAAAGGATAAACGGAAACATTAGTAAAAATACAGAATTTCGATTTGTATTTGGGGAAAGAAGCAAATCTGGTGGTATGATGAGAAAAATACCAAGAATAAATAGCAGTATTCTGATAAATAATAGAAGCTGAGCTACATTGTACTGGCTTTGCATTCAATGTTGGCCCAAGTGAAGGTCCTCTTATGAAACATTATCAAAGACTACATGAAATCAGTGATATACTGCCATCATGTCTGAACAAAATGCAGTGATCTCTGGTAAATCAATTGAGTTTTTATTCTAAAAGTACACAATAATACTTTCCAGTACAAAATTATTAACTTAATTGCTGAAGGTTAATAAGAAGAAACTACACTGCAGAGATAGCATTCAAATTTACCTTTGTTCAGGGAAGGAAAAGAACTATAGGGTGCATTCTAGTTCAAAAAGCTTAAGGGTTAGATGCAAAGAAGTGACAGATATTATGGTTAGAGGAAAAGGGGGATCACAAGATTCCACTATTAAATGACTTTTTTTAATAGTCCTATGAAACCAATGGCACTAGCAAGCTGTATGAAAGCACATTTTGTATACCAACACATCATTTGTTTTATATTTATATAAAACCCCTGATATACAAAGCATGAATCAATTAATAACAATGTGCGGTACATATATGGCATGAAAGTGCTCAATGGCATTTTATTCTTTCTATTAGAAAAAAATTCATTCATTCTATTGAAGAATATCACTTTGTTAATGGGAATGGAAAAATTGTGTTGGGAGCTTTATTTACGTGTCATTATGCACAGCAAGGAAGGGAAATTACACACAATTAAAAAAAGGTTACACTTAACATGCTAATTCACACACTGCTTTATTCACTGAGAATAGTTTGTAGTCCATGCTTAACTTAAAAAAACAGTGAAAATAGTAAGTGTGATCAAAGTTGAGCCACTGTGTCAATATGCGTCCTATGTTCTTGGCTAAGAAATATACAATGAGTGTGTGGTAATTGACTAACGGTTTCCAAAGATGTTCATGTCCTAATCCTTGGAATTTGTGAGTATGGTTCCTTACATGACAAAAGGGATTTTGCAGATGTGAGTGAATTACAGAGCTTGAGGGAGAAAAATTACCCAGCTGGCTCCAATGAAATCACAAGGTTCCTTATAAGAAGGAGGCATGAGGGTGAAAGTCACAGAAGCAGCAATGAAAACACAGGACAGAGAGATGCCACTGCTGGAAAGGACCATGAGCTGAGGAATGCAGATAGTCTCTTGACGCCAGAAATGGCAAGGAATGGATCCTTCTCTAGAACTTCCAGAAGGAATGTGTTCTGGTCAAGATACCTGCACATTAGTTCCATGACTTTTCAGACCTCTAACCTCAGAACTGTAAGATCATACATATGTGTCTTTTTTTTTTTTTTTAAGATTTTATTTATTTATTTGACAGACAGAGATCACAAGTAGGCAGAGAGGCAGACAGAGAGAGAGGAGGAAGCAGGCTTTCTGCTGAGCAGAGAGCCTGATGCAGGGCTCAATCCCGGGACCCTGGGATCATGACCTGAGCCGAAGGCAGACACTTTAACCCACTGAGCCACCCAGGCACCCCCATATGTGTTGTTTTAAGCCACTAAATTTGTGCTAATTTGTTGCGGAGCAATAAGATACAGAATGCAAGAAAAAAATCTGTATGCTGGCCATGGAGGGGAAGAGAGTTTACTTACTTTTACCTTTTGAAATGATGATCGCACTTTAATCTCTCTACATAATCCTGACACTGGTAGTGAAAACCATTTGTAAGTGCTCAACTGATATATCTTGTAATACATTTTGAAAAGCTCATGCTTATCACTTCAGGTTTGAGATCTCAAGATTTTAAATGTTGAGGATAGAACATTATGACTTCTTATGATTAAATACTAGTGAAAATAGCACTGTTCATGAACTCGGTTCCTTTTCAATATTTGATCTTTGCCTTTACTCACTGGAGAAAGAAATCAGCAACTTTTCCAGGACACACTTAAAAACCACATGTAAATATAGCGACTGAGTTGAAATATTTTGCAAAGCCAAATGGCATAGGAAGGATGGACTGGAAAACAGTTTGATGCTACTTCCCAAATTAAAATATTGTGCCATCCAGCTTTCACATGTGAAATGCATTATGGAATGTCAACTTTTCCTAGTAATTGCTCTACTATATGTTGGTGCATATTTCATTTAAACATACATAGCCTAATACCTAAGGTTTACTACCTAAGGTTTACTCTCTCATGGATACAGGTTTTCTCTTTCAGGGAATACAGTTGGGGTTAGCACTCAATATATTGCATTAAGTTCATTTTTTAGTCAATAAAAGTTGTGTTGAATTCAACAATACATACTAAAAATCAAACAACAGAAGGTGTAGTGGAAAACACGCGTCTTCTGCCACTATCCCACTATAATCAAGATTCATATCCCAAAGAGGTAATAACCTTTCATTCTTTTGGTAAACAGATTGGTTTTCATTCAATAAATAACATGCTTATAATCCATTTTCTTAATTGTGTTTCCAGTTGTAGGTATTAAGTGACTTCCAGGTAGTAAGTTACTTCCTACTCAGAAGATGAAGAGTTTTGGGGCACCTGGGTGGCTCAGTGGGTTAAAGCCTCTGCCTTAGGCTCGGGTCATGATCCCAGGGTCCTGGGATCGAGCCCCGCATCGGGCTCTCTGCTCGGCAGGGAGCCTGCCTCCCCCTCTCTCTGTACCTGCCTCTCTGCCTACTTGTGATCTCTCTCTGTCAAATAAATAAATAAAATCTTAAAAAAAAAAAAAAGAAGATGAAGAGTTTAGCTGTTATATAATACCCTCACTTACCCCCACCCCTGCTCCCTAACATAGTTCTTTTATGTTTTTTGTTGAAATATTCAGTGTCTTAATTATTAAAACTAGCTAGAGTTCACAACTCAGACAAATATTAACTTCCTTTTTGTGCAACTTTTAAATTAATTTATTTTTCCATTCTACTTAATAATGTTCTCCTTTTTGGTTATCTTCTTTTCCTATGAAGATATCAATAATTAATTCCCAAACTCTTTGACAGTGCTCCAAATGTTTTAATACATTAAAAAGTATACAAAAGTGAACTCAAACTGGATCAAAAACCTAAATGTAAAAGATAAAACTATAAAACTCTGAGAAAAAACAGGGGTAAATCTTTAGACCTTGAATATGACAATGATTCACTAACTATGACACCAAAACTCCAAGTGACAAAAGATAAACAGATAAATGGGATTTATCGAAATTAAAAAGTTTTGTGCTTCAAAGGACACTATCAGGAAAATAAAGAATCACCCCAAAGAATGGTAGAAAATTAAATAAGTAAAATCTTTAAAAAAAAAAAAAAAGAATGGTAGAAAATGTTTGCAGATCACACATCTGACAAAGGACTTGTTTCTAGAACAAATAATCTTACAACTCGATAAAAAAGACAAATAATAAATTTTTAAATGGGCAAAGGATATAAATAGACTGTATTCCAAAGAAGATATATAAATTGGCAATAAATGTATGAAAAGATGCTTCATATCAGTAGTCAGCAGGGAAGTACAAATTTAAACCACGTTAAGATACCATGTCACCCTCTCTAGGTGACTATATGGCTATGATTAAAAAAAGAGATAATAATAACAAATGCTGGTGACAATGTGCAAAAATTAGAACCCTCATAAGCTACTGGTGGAAATATAAAATGGTATAGTCACACTGGAAAACAGACTTGTAGTTTCTAAAATGTTAATCACAGAGAGTCACCATTTGATCCAGCATTTCTACTCCTAGGTTTATACCCAAGAGAAAGGAATGTGGTATGTGAATTATACATCAATAAAGCTGTTTCAAATATATATATATATATATATATAATTGATATCTTCATAGGAAAAGAAGATAACCAAAAAGGAGAACATTATTAAGTAGGATGGAAAAATAAATTAATTTAAAAGTTGCACAAAAAGGAAGTTAATATCTGTCTGAATTGTGAATTCTAGCTAGATTGTGTGTACATATATATATATATATATGTATATATATATACACAATCATGATTTTTGGAGACTTCTAATTTGTAGTGGATGGTCTCCAGGCCCAACCGTGAACTATCATTCTGAAATTTCTCTGCACTTGAGTCTTTCCTTCTTTTCTCTCTTTCACAGGATGTCCTCTTTTTTGCACCCCAGCTCTCCCTCTTTTGACATTTCCTCCACTGTTTTAGTGGAGTATAACCTCTGGTAGATTGCTAAGAATGGAATCATGGAAGATACATTAAAAAAAATGTAAATCTCGTAAAATTGTTCATTTGATCCTGACACTTAATGGGCAGTTTGAGTGCGAATCATATTCTAGATTTGGCACCATTTTTATTCAAAATTTTGAGACCGTTTCTTCATTATATTTCAGTTCTCAATGATATAGCTAAAAATTCCAATTTTGGCTTTTGACTGTTTGTATACTATTTTTTCCTTCCCAAGAAGCATTTAGAATCTTCTCTTTATTCCTGACGGTGAAAAATTGAATGATTGTGCATGTGTGTGTGCCTGTGTTTTATCGTTCATTATTCTGATTGTTCTGGTCCTTGGTTGGTCCTTTCCATACAGATACTTATGTCCTTCACTTCTAGAAAATATACCTGTAATTTTTCTTTGATGTTTTTCCTCAATAATGATCTATCATTTTTAGTTAGGACACTATAATTTAGTAGGAGTGAAGGATAAAAAGTTAACTGAAGCCTGAACTATACCTCAAGTTACCTATTAAAAAGCTAGACACAAGGGCGCCTGGGTGGCTCAGTGGGTAAAGCCTCTGCCTTTGGCTCGGGTCATGTTTCCGGGTGCTGGGATCGAGCCCTGCATCGGGCTCTCTGCTTGGCAGGGAGCCTGCTTCCCCCTCTCTCTCTCTGCCTGCCTCTCTGCCTACTTGTGATCTCTGTCAAATAAATAAATAAAATCTTTAAAAAAAAAAAAAGCTAGACACAGACTCTTTGGTGAAGATATCAACATTTCATTTCTTTCCTCAATGTGAAAAAAAGTATTATGTTTAGAAATATTGTTATCATCTTTTAAAAATATTAGCTAAAATCAGTGGTCTGTGGCTATTCTGAAACACACACACACACACACACACACACACACACAGAGAAACCAAAACAGTAACTGGTCTGTGGATATTGTAAGTTTAAGAAGCATGGCCATGACCAGTGTTTCATTTCTCCCAGGGATTACAATGACTTTTAAATGAGAGACACAGTATTGTTTTACCTCTGTCTTGTGGCAAGAGTTATCTGAATTTTAATAGCGGCTCTTTCTCATTGAGAATATTCCCAGCAGCTAAAATTAACAAATGTGATGGAGCTCACCTCAGATGTAAATTAAGTTCTTATCTAATTCCTGATGTGACCAGTAAGTACACATCATTGAATTACTGAATCTCAACAAGGAATTCTAGAAATGCCTGTGGCTGAGCCCCCCTGTATTTGTGCTGTTGAAACACGGGCTTTTTGGCATTCTTTTAAATCACAAAAGGTTCTCTCAAATTTTTTTTCTTATTGATCTCACTCAGATTCTATATAAGAAGCAAAAGATTCAAATCTTATTCACCTCAGTTAAAAAAAAAATACTTTAAAATTCAACTAATGTAGGAACTCCAAATAGCCCAAAGGGAATTTGAGATTTAGAAAGTATTCTGTTTATTTTCTCACCATAGACATATGCACTGGACCCTTCAGGCCAAATTTTAGCCCTTCGAGTGCCCCCTTTTGTGACAACATCTCAGAAAATTCAAATGTCCTAGCATTGATTTGGTATGCTCCTACTTGAGCTTAGTATTTGGAGTAACTGAACTCAGTATTTGGAGTAAAGGTAGAAGAGCAGACAGAGGTCAGGATGTTGCTGAGTTCTTCCAGTTTTCTCAGAAAGAGTAAGCACTGGGAAAAATTTAGCATTTCAGAGTACGTGGAATGATTTTTTTTTTAAGGTTTTATTTATTTATTTGAGAGAGAGAGTGCACAGCAGGGGAAGGGGAGGGACACAGGGAGAAATATACTCCCCCTCTGAGGTGGGAAGCCCAATTCAGGGCTTGATCCCAGGACCCCAGGATCCTGACCTAAGCTGAAGGCAGATGCTTACCCAACTATGCCACCCAGGCACCCTGCTGGAATGATGTTTTTTAAACATCATTTAAAATTTGCAAAATTTGCAAATTATCACACTGGGAAACAATATAGGGCACCCTATTTTCCCAGAATAGTAGTTACTTGTATAGTTTTCTTGAAAGCTACACATTAAGGCTTTCTGGCCCTACTTTTTTCTTTTAGAGTGAACTCTGTCTCTAAAAACAAACTGGAAATTGATGGGACCCTTGTTGCTTTATGGCACTAATGAATTCCTGCTTCTGACTCTGTTTAACCCCAAGGCAATCTGTAATACATGTGGTATGTGGTGAAGTTTATCTTTTGTTGCTATGTGTTGATGAGCTTTGGCTAGCTCTTGTAGCCCCTGAGAATGTTTGAGACAATATAGCTTCCACACAGGGCCTTGCTGCTGGCCTGCACTGAGATGGTTCCTTCTAGAACACAAATACAACATGTCACTTACTACTAATCTAGTGAATGCATAATCTCTTTAGAAATATTTGGTTTGGTGGCTCCTGGGTGGCTCAGTCAGTTAAGTGTCTGCCTTCGGCTCAGGTCATGATCTCAGGGTCCTGGGATTGAGCCCTGCCTCGGGCTTCCTACTTCTCCCTCTCTCCTGCCCCTCTAATGACTAGTGATGTTGAGCATCTTATCTCTCTCTCAAATAAATAAATACAATCTTAAAATAAAAAAAGGAAGAAATACTTGGTTTGGAGACACTTGGGTGGCTCAGTGGGTTAAGTCTCTGCCTACAGTTTATGGTCATGATCCCAGAATTCTGGGATTGTGCCCTGCATCAGGCTATCTGCTCAGTGAGGAGTCTTCTTCTACCTCACCCTCTCCCTCTGTGATCTCTCTTGTTCTGTCTCAAATAAATAAATAAAATCTTTAAAAAAGAGAGAGAGAAATATTTAGTTTGTATTCTTTTAGATGACAATACGCTATCAAGACTGAAAAGGCAAAAAAAATGACAAAAATTTAGAGGGACTTTTCTTTCTCCCAACTCTAACAGATGTATAACGACAATTCCCTTTATCCCCTTCTGATGAGATGGCTGAAGGAAATGGAATTATGGTGGTAAAGAACTCTTAAAGCAAATGGAGCAAGGTTCACATTTTTTAGACTTGAGCTACTTAACTTCTCTGAGCCCATTTACTCATTTACAAAACTGATCTATCAATGAATATAAAATTGCTGTTAGACCATCATGAGCTCCTGTAAAGACAGAGATACTCAGAAGGTGTTCAACAAATAGTAGGCTTTTAAAAGGCAAGGAAACAGGATGACAGGTAAAGGACTGTGCCCTGGGAATCAGAACGCTCACCTTTGGCACTGACCAATTCTGATACTGCATAAAAGTCATTTTACATCTCTGGTTTTATTTCTCTTCTAACTGAGGTATTTAGAAGACAAGGAAGAGACCCATCTAGGCACCTAAACTGGGACATCTGGGTGGCACAATCGGTTAAGTGCCCAACTCCTCGTTTTGGCTCAGGTCGTGATCCCAGGGCTGTGAGATGGAGCCCTGCATTGGGCTCTACACTCAGCGTGGAGTCTACTTGAGATTCTCTCTCTCTGTCCCTCTGCCCCTCCCCCTGTGCTCTCTCTTTCTAAAAAAAAAAAAAAAAAGAAACAGGAAAAAAAAAAATCTTTAAAAAAATGCACCTAATTTAGTTCAAGCCAAAAAGAAAGTTATTATGTCTTCCACTCTGAAGAGTGATAGATAAAATTGCAATCTCAAATTGATTTCATGTTACAGAAGAGACTATGGTTCACATGGCTCACACTCATAAACATAATTCTTTGACAGTCATCCCAGGGCAAAAATATAATATAGCCAAGCTTTGTAGGGAAATGGAGTTAGAAATTGAGAAACCGGGGTACCTTCTCAGTATATTAGGTATTAGGACAGGTCTCATACCTCCACTTCTCTTTATGCTTTTGCTGAATCTGTCTCCCCATTCTCCCTCTCTAGATTATTTTTTCTAAGCTTACTCATGGTTGGCATGGCTTCTTCTACAACCCTTGTTGCTCCATTATAATCATAGTACTTCAATTGCGTCTCCCAGCGCAGACTGACGACAGTGCTGATTATTACTGGGGGAAAAAGAATGGCTTATTCTACCCTATGCACTGGATTCCCTTAAGTCAGCTGTCCATCTTTAATTCACTATTGACAGAAAGAAGTTGCAAGGAGAGGATCTGTAGTATAGTGGCTTGCTTTGCAGGAGGAGTGCTCTTTAAGCTCTTAGTATACAGTATATCATGGAAGTTTCTTGACAAGACTAGGAGGTGCTTGGTATTATATCAGGTTCACAATGAGGAGCAGAAGATTTAAATAAGCATTTCCATGTTACATAGCTAAGGTGACATGTCCATTATTTGAACCCAAGCTCGGTTAATCCCAAAGCCCATGCCCTTAACCAGTATTCTCCCCTGACTCTTCTCATTGGTAAAGTAATCCCAAATCAGGCTTGGTTTTTTGTTTTTGTTTTTGTTTTAATTTTAGTAGGCTCCATGCCAGCGTGGAGCCCAGCGAGGAGTCCAAACTCATTACCCTGTGATCAAAACCTGAGCTGAGATCAAGTCAGACACTTAACCAACTGAGCCACCCAGCTGTCCCAGGCTCTTTTTTTAAGAGGCTATCTCAGCGCTGGAATCATGACAGCTTCTGTCTGTTACTTTTACAACTGGCTGGCTTCCCTAAAATGATCTCCTTCATTCAGAAGTCACACTACTTAAGACATCAGGGAGGGATATACTGAATGGCAAAGATATATGGGTAAATAGAGTGTGCTCCTCCCCAAACTCTTTTCCAGACACTATGTGTGGTCATATGGTCAAGCATGTTGTATCTTTGCTATTCTGTGGTAGCTTGCAAATTCCAGCTCCTATTAAATGGATACTCCTATTAAATGTCTTCCTGGTCTACATTTATTTTTTGTTACAGTGTTAATGAATGCTGAAATTTTCTTCATGATTCCATCCAGTTCTTTGAAGGCAGCTCCTAATTAATGAAATGCTGTCTACTCCCTGAAGCCACCTCCTGCCTCATCCACGGCTAGCCACATCTGCAGCAAGAACCCAACTCACCCGAAAACTCCAACTGCTGCCAATCCTGTTAATCCTCCTCTGGGTTTGAATTTTTCAGGATAGTTATTCAGATCTTTGAATCATTAAACAAAATAGTGTTGGTTAGCGAGGAATCCTGAGCAATATCTGTACAAGCAAACATTCTGCAGTTTGCATTGTCTGTGTGTTTTAACCTTGTTAATGAGAGCCTGCTGGCTCAAGAGTTAGAGACTGCATATAAATAGTATTTACATTACAAGTCATTTTTTTTTAACTTTTATGATTTTTACAGATCTGGATGCACTCGTCAACATATTCCCATGATTTCATAAATGTCAAATAAGATTCATTTAATCAGTGCTGCTGGAGAGTTTCATTATTAATCCCTCATATTCAACTGCATCATAGAAAAGCATACCACAGCAGAAGAGAAGACTCATTGCATATGGGTTCAATATAAGAAGCGATGCCTTCAACAGGATATTGCCTGCATCTACGTGTTTAAATTTCAACAAGTACGACTATAAGTTCAAAGCGACTTAGTATGATTTTCAAAATATAACAAATGCCCCTGTACACATGAATTTCAGAAATAAGGTGGCCAATAAACAATAACCCTTCAAGTCCAATTTATACAAACAATTTGCTTTCAGTATCAGGGTGGATTTGTACTCAGACACCCATTAGTATTAACTGGAGCAAAGGGCTTCTGTCTCCCACTCTTATCCTGAATTCCGACTTTAGTATCAGAGACTCCGGTGGATGCAACCAGGCTGGAAGAGAGCAATCCTAGTCCCCTCAAACGATTTCTTTCACTTAGGCATTTTACAAACATTTTTGAGAGGCTGCAAAGTGTCAGGCACTTCTCTGGTCAAGACAGAGTTGAACAACATGTGGCTTTTTGCCTTCATGAAATTTACAATCTGACGGGCAACAGCTATTACCCAACTGTACAGCACAGTATTGGTTAGATAAAAGAGAAAGTGGGGAAAGAACCAGCCAAGAGAAGAGAGAAGGAAGAGAAAGTGTGTAGTGCCATATACATCAGTTTATGAGTTCAGAGTATTTTATACAAAGGGAGCAAAGGGCTCCTGTGGGGAAATGGATGAAAATGAAGCTTTCAAGGTTGGCAACAGTCCTGTCATAGAGAGCACCAGATGCTCAGATATGACTTTTTATTTTTTAAAAGATCTTATTTATTTGACAGACAGAGATCACAAGTAGGCAGAGAGGCAGGCAGAGAGACAGGGGGAAGCAGGCTCCCTGCTGAGCAGAGAGTCTGATGTGGGGCTCCATCCCAGGACCCTGTCATCATGACCTGAGCCGAAGGCAGGGGCTGAACCCACTGAGCCACCCAGGCTCCCCTCAGATATGACTTTTATCCTAAAGGCCACAGTGAAACTCGGAACAGAAACTCTTAATACTGACATTGTAATTTGCCTCTTAAAAAAGTATTTTCTCTCAGTTTTATTGAGAAATAATTGACATACATCAATGTGTAAATTCAAGGCATACAACACGATGGTTTCATTTGCATGTATTGTGAAATGATTGTTGCAATAGGTTCAGCTAACATCCAGCTTCTTATATAGATCCAATAAAAAGGAAAACAATTTTCTCTTTGTGATGAGGACTTTTAGGATTTACTCTCTTAACTTTCCTACATATTATATGGTAGTATTAGCTATAATCATCATGTGTATATCACATCCCTAATACTTATTTATCTTATAACTGGCAGTTGTACCTTTGGACCACTTTCTTCCATCCCTCCCTCCCCCACTCTCTGCCTCTGGTAACCACAAGCCTGATCTCTTTTTCTGAGTTTCATTTTGTTTTTAGATTCCACATATAACTGAGATCATATGGTACTTGTCTGTCTCTGTCTGACATCTCATTTAGCACTATGCCCTCAAGGTCTATTCATCTTGAGATGATGGGATTTATGATGGTGGGATTTATGGCTGAATAATATTCCACTGTGTGTATATACCACAACCGCTCTATTCATTCATCTGCTGATGGACACTTAGGTTGTTTCCATGTTTTGGCTATTATAAATAATGATGCTATGATCAATCATGGAGGGTGCAGATATCTTTTCAAGTTAGTATTTTCATTTTCTTTGGCTACATTCCCCCAAGTGGAATTGCTGGTATATGTTAGTTCTATTTTTAGGTTTTTGAGAACCTCCATACTGTTTTCCATAGTGGTCATAGCAATGTACAATCCCACCAAATGTGCACAAGAGGTCCTTTTTCTCCACATTCATGCCAGCTTTTTTATTATTTATTATTTCTTGTTCTTTTGACGATGATCATTCTAACATGTGATATCTAATTGTGGTTGTAATTTGTATTTCCTCTAATGACTCGTGCTGTTGAGCATCTTTTCATGTACCTTTTGGCCTTTTGTATATTTCTTTGTAGAAATGTCTACTCAGGTACTTTGCTCACTTTTTAATTAGGTTATTTGTTTTTTTGTTTTTTAACTATTGAATTGAGTTCTTTATATATTTTTGATACTAACCCCTTATCAGATATACAGTTTGCAAATATTTTTTCCCATTCCCTAGGCTGTCTTTTCACTTTGTTGATGGTTTCTTTTACTGCTCAGAAGCTTTTTAGTCTGATACAGTCCCACTTCTTTATTTTTATTGTGTCGCTTGTGCTTTGTCATATCAAAAAAAATTATTACCAAGACCCATGTCAAGGAGCTTTGTTCCTATGTTTTCTTCTAGGAGTTTCAGGATTTCAGATCTTATACTGAAGTCTCTAATTGATTTTGAATTAATTTTTGCATTTATATTAATATGCTAAAAATAACCATTATCCTTTCAGCTATAAAAATCAAATTAAATTTTGTGTTTCTGCAGATTTCTGGTACTATTAGAGGACTTAAAAATATTTACTAAATGGAACCTGCATAAATTTAGCTGGTATGATTCCCAATTCACCACATGAGATTAGATAGGACAGATCATTTGGAATTAAGATATTAAAAAATGTTTGATATATTAAAAAAATTTTACTTTTGTCTAAGTCAAATCAGTATGAATTAAAAGAGAAAACAGGAAGAAATCATTGAGTGAGAAGCAAGCATCCCTTATTTGGAATTCTTTATCTACCTCTTATATTGCTTTACAATGTGAAGACTTTCATTCATTTATTCCTAAAATAATTATTACATGTTAACTTCATTAACATGCTCCAGAGTAATTGTGATTTAAAACTCTATAAAAGTCGGGACACCTGGGTGGCTCAGTTGGTTGAGCAGCTGCCTTCGGCTCGGGTGATCCCGGCGTCCTGGGATTGAGTCCCACATCGGGCTCCTTGCTTGGCGGGGAGCCTGCTTCTCCCTCTGCCTCTGCCTGTGCTCGCTCTCTCTCTCTCTCTCTCTCTAACAAATAAATAAATAAATAAATAAATAAAAATCTAAAAAAAAAAAAAACTCTATAAAAGTGAATTGTTATATAACTATTGAACGAAAATGCCGGGATTTCAGATACCTCAAAAACTTCATTCTCGTAAATTAATTAATAATTAATTCGTTGTAATGGGAATTTCAATTTTCACATACAGAGAATACCTTTGAATCTAACTATTTCCATATGATTTTATTAAAAATTCTGTCTTTAAAAGCAGCTGGTTCACTATTCTGCAAATTCATTTCTCTAATCCCCAGGGACTACTGGCTTTCTAATAGTCTAGAACTTTATTACACTGAAATCAATGTTTCAGTCTATGTCAGAGAGATTTTTGCTGCTGATTTTGGAATATTCACTTTTTGAAATTTCACATTATAGACTATTTACCTCTAAAACCAAAGTGTGCATGCAAATGTAGAAGTCAAATTTTTGAATGAAGGAAATGCCCTTAAATTTATTTTAACTTTATTTTATGGAATATGTAATTTCCAAGTTTCTCTATATAATAAAGATAAGAAAAGATTTTATTCATCTCACATATATACTTTGCTTTTTTCTTGCTAGTGACTGTTGGTCTAGTGACAAATTTGATTTTAGATAAAGTTCCTTTTATATGAATTATGTTTCTAAGTAATCTAATTCTGTAATACTTACAACTTCTAAACTACATTTAGAAACTTAAATGAAAACCACTTATAAATAATTCATAGAAATTAGGATATCTTTAGAGCTGAATAGTTACAAAGCTAGTATTATAAGCTTATCGGATGCAGCTGTAGCAATATTTTGTGTGAATTTATAGCCTAAATGCATATACAAGAAAAAAATTAAAAGCTAAATTTTATTGAGCTAAACATCCATCCTTCAAATTCTAAAATTACTAGCAAATAATATCCACCCTAAAAATCAAATGCGGTAAAAATAAAAATAATTTAAAATTTATGGAACACATGTATTTTGGGACAAAATCAATGAAACCATAAGGTGGTTCTTTAAAAACAACAAACAGTAACAAAAAAGGATAAACCTCTGACAAGAGGAAATTAAAGAAAAAAACACATGAATAATAGCATGAACGAGGGATTGTTATAGATGCTGTGGATAATATCACATATATGGAATAAATTTATGGGAATCAATTTTAAAATATTTATGAAATAAACAAATTTCAAAGCATATAACTCCTCCAAACTAACCTGAGAAGTTATAGAGTCTGAATAGTCAAAATAAAATCTAATATAAATAGTGATTAACAGTTAAAAGGATGTACATCTCCATGCTCACACAGTATTGACCATGAGTTCTATGGAACAGATTAACATATAATTCCAGCTGTGCCCTTATATTTCAGAATATCAGGGAAAAAAGGGACATTTTTCAAGTCATTTTATGAAGCCAGCATAATCTTGATTTTCAAAAAAACAGTGGAGTAATGGAAAATTGCCAGGCAATTTTACTCATAGATATAAATGCAAGCCCATTTAACAAAATATGAATGAGCCCAATAAGACAATGTGTAAAATTATAAGCATGGCCTATGCTTAGTTTATTCAAGTTGCCCATGGTTGCATCAGCATAAGAAGTCCAATGTATTTATGATACTAAACATTAAAGTGGAATGGTGTGGGGCACCTGGGTTGCTCAGTGGGTTAAGACTCTGCCTTTGGCTCGGGTCATGATCTCAGGGTCCTGGGATCGAGCTCAGTGGGGAGCCTGTTTCCCCCTCTCTCTGCTGCCTTCTGCTCTGCCTACTTGTGATTTCTCTCTCTCTGTCAAATAAATAAGATTAAAAAAAAAGTGGAATGGTGTTATTGTTTCAATATATGGACAAGAACCACATGATAAAATTCAACATCAGTTCCTCGTTATAAAGAATAAAATAGAGAAGAACTCTTCCTAGTACAAGGGAACTTCCTTAACCTGGTAAAGCTACAAAAATTTTATGGAAAAATTAAAATTATACTGTGATTTTGAAATTATTATTTCTTAGATTAGGAACAAGAAACAAGCCTATTATTTTAATTCAACATTAGTGAAGCAGTCAAATCACTAATGAAGGAATAAATAAAATAATAAATAAATAAATAATATAAATAAATATAATATTAATTTATAAATAAAATAATAAATTAGAAAGTAAGAAATAAGTTGTCATATTTGTGGATTATATGATTGTCTACCTAAAGAACTATATGGAAACAATCAATATATGCACATTCGTATATTATTAGAGAGTTTGTATAAATTAGAGAGTTTGGCATTTTCTGGATATAAGATCAAAGTACAAAATCCAGTTGTACTTCAAAATGCCAGCAACAAAATCATTTTAAATGCAGTAAGATAAATGCTTTTTAGAATACAATAAAATGTGATGTACTTAGAAATAAATCTAACAGTACAAGAAATGACTGCGGAGAAAATTTCAAAATGCTTGACATATATGAAAGGACCTTAAGTGGAAAATTTAAAAATATGTGAATGTAGGGGCGCCTGGGTGGTTCAGTGGGTTAAAGCCTCTGCCTTTGACTCAGGTCATGATCTCAGGGTCCTGGGATAGAGTCCCACATCGGGCTCTGTGCTCCACAGAGAGCCTGCTTCCTCCTCTCTCTCTGCCTGTCTCCCTGCCTACTAGTGATCCCTGTCTGTCAAATAAATAAATAAAATCTTTTTTTAAAATGTGAATATTTTAATATTCAGTACAATTCTGATAGAATTCACAGAACTTTTGGGTTTTTCTTCTGCTCCTTAGTAAAGTGATGATAAAATGTCTTTGGTAATACAAAGATCTATTAAAAGGCAAGACTCTTGAAACTCTTGGAAAATTCTCAAGAGGCATGCTGATAATTAGAAAACAAAAATAAAAATAATTAAGACTGTGTACAATGGGGACAGAGTTAAAGAAACTAATCAAACACAGTGGAGGTTTTTATGTGAACATAATTTTCATTTCTTTGGGGTAAATGCCCAGGAGCACAGTTTTTGGGTTTTATGATAAGTGCAAGTTTAGTTTTTAAGGAAAAGGTTGACTGTTTCTAGAGTTGCTATCCTATTTTCCACTCCTACCACAAAGCATGAGTGATCCAGTTTCTGTCTCCTTGTCAAAATATGCTCATCAACTATTTTCTATTGTATACATTCTGATACAGGTTTTAATTTGGATTTCTCTAATGCTTAATGATGATGCACATTTTTTCATTTGCTAACTTTCCATCTATATATTTTCTTTGGTGAAATGTCTCTGCATGCCTTTTCAGAGGTTTTAATTGGATTGTTTATATTTTCACTGTTTAATTTTGGTAGTTCTTTCTAAATTCCAGATGCTAGTTCTTTGTTGGATATGTGGTTTGCCAATACTTCCTTCCAGGACATCTTGTCTTTGTCTCCTTATTAAAACCTTTCATCAAGCCAAAGTTTAGGTTCCAATGAAGTCCAATATGTTCAATTCTCCTTTTAGTAACTATGTTTTGAATGTCCAGTCCAATAACTCTTCACCTAGCCATGGGTCCTGAAGATTTTCTCCTATGTTTTCTAAAGGCTTTATAGTTTTATGTTTTACATTTTAAATCTTTGATTCATATTAAGTAGATTTTTGTATGAAGTATGTAACTTAACTTGAGAATCTTATTTCCCTCCTATTAATCCAGTTATACTAGCATCATTTATTGAAAAGCCCATCTTTCCTCCATTAAATTGGTTTTGTACCTTTGTCAAAATAAAATGGGCAAATTTGTATCCAAATATTTCTGGGTTTTCTATTCTACTCTATACTTTATGAGCCTATCCCACCACCAATACCACAGTGTTGAATAATGTAGCTATATATAATGTGCTATATATGTTCTATATATTTATATTAAATGTGTATATATACATACATATATAATAATGATATAGATAAAATGGAGTCTAGACTGATTGCTTCTGACTTTACTTTTCCTTTTCAAAATTGTTCTAACTATAGATCCTTTGCTTTTCCATAGAAACTATTCTATATTTACAAAAATCTTGGTGAAATTTTGATATGACTTTTATTGTATCTGCCTATCAGTTTGAGAAAAATTGACTGACATTTTTACTATGCTGTGCCTTACAATCAATGAATATGGTATATCTCTTCATTTGTTTAGATCTTTGATTTTTTCTTAGCATTGTATAGTTTGCAGCATATAATTTCTGTATATCTTTGTTAGATTTATACCCAAATATTTCATTTTTTTGAGTGATTGCAAACTGTATTATATTTTTTAATTTTGGTGTTCACTGTCATCCCATAGACATACAATTGACTTTTCTGTTTCTTTTGAATCCTGTGACCTTGTGCTTATTAGTTCTAAGGTTTAATTTGGTAGATTCCTTGAGAATTTCTACTTAGACAATCATGTCATATGCAAATAGCAATAGTTCCATTTCTTTCTTTCTTGTCTAAATGCCTTCTATTTCCTGCTTTATCACATTGGCTCAGACCTCCAGCAATATTTTGAACAAGAGTGGTGAGAACAGACATCTTTGCTTTGCTTCTGATCTTAGGAAGAAAAGCATTCTATCTTTCACTACTAAGTATAATGTTAGTTATAAGGTATTTTGTACCTGTTCATTACCAGTTGAGGAAGTTCCCTCTCATCTTATTTTTCTGAGATTTATTATCATTAATGTGTGTTGAATTTGCCAATTTTTTTTTCCCATCAACGAATATGATCATGTGACTTTACTTCTTTAGTCTGTTAATACAGCAAATTATACTGACTAATCTTTCAAATATTGAACCAGTCTTATGCTAAGAGCATGACACATAGGAGACATAAAAGTTTTATGAGCTGAAGACACGTAGATGAGGACAGAGGTAGACTTTACACTTAAAAAAGAAAAGAAGAAAGCAAAAGAAACAACCTAGGTTTCAGTACCAAACAAAACCAAAACCTAAACAAACAAAAAACAGTACAGGTTTGAGGAGAGATGCAGAACAAGAAGATCTACACTGCTTGGGGTTGTAATCTGACAGCAGTAAAGGTAGGTCTAAATGGGAAGGGGGGGGTGCCTGGGTAGCTCAGTTCTGTTAAGCATCTGCCTTAGGCTCAGGTCAGAGTCTCCATCAGGTTTCCTGCGTAGTGGGGAGACTGCTTCTCCCTCTCCTTCTGCCTACCCCTGCTTGTGCTCTCTCTCTCTCTCTCAACCCCTCTCTCTCACAAATAAATAAATAAAAATCTCTAAAATGGGAAAGGGTCCTCAGAGTGAAATGGAGAGACTAGAACTATGAATGAATGCTTAACTTTCTTTATTTAGCTCCTCACAGCATGATGCTCAGTTCAGGCATTTTCCCCACCATTCTTTAGTCCTCTGAATTTTCTGTTTCCCTTTCAATTGTGTTAGTAATTGAGGAAAAGTCTGCCCCCTTAATGAATACACATGTCTCTCTTCCTGTTCTTTTGATTACTATGGTCTGTACTTCCATACTGAGTAAAACAACAAACTACTGAATTTCCTGGTAACTTCTAGCATTATCAATAAAATTGTCCTGGGCAGTTTCAAAGGTAGTTTGTCCCATAAAGTTTCTTTTAATATTTATAATATGATTTAACATGTAATCTGTTAAAAATATAATTAAATATATAATTTGACTTATTACTAAAGAGAATCTTCAACCACTAGAATGCTTCTATTTTAAAACCTGTGTGAATCCAGATACCTCTGAAACTTCTTTGGACAGTATTTTTTTAAGGCCTTTTTCACTGGTTTTATATTAATTTTCCAGCTTCCCAGATCTCCTCACATAATAGTTCTTTACAGTTATCTGGAGCTAACTTTCCAGCTCACTCTTACCAAAAATGCTATGGTCAACTCTATCTTTTGTTAAAGATAGCTTGAGAACTTGGGGCAACTGGGTGGCTCAGTGGGTTAAAGCCTCTGCCTTCGGCTCGGGTCATGATCCCAGGGTCTTGCGATCGAGCCCCACATCGGGCTTTCTGCTCAGTGGGGAGCCTACTTCCTCCTATCTCTCTCTGCCTGCCTCTCTGCCTGCTTGTGATCTCTGTCTGTGAAATAAATAAATAAAATCTTAAAAAAAAAAAGATAGCTTGAGAACTCTAGTTGAGGTGCTCTAGGATACTTGTATTAAAACAGTTTGCTATCTTCTTACATCTAGGGTTCACTCTACTATTCTACTTCCAGCACTGGGTGCCCTGTTTTTTCAACTTGTATCTCAGTTTCTTCCTGGGAAATTTGTTTATCTATTCTAACACCTGGACACCTCCATGAACATTCTGAATTCCCTAAAGATTTAAAATCTTCTGAATACCAGTAATGTTTTAAAAGTCAGCTACTGTTTGCTTTCTAACTTACAGTAAATATATTAGCATAAATCTTTGTTTTTCAGGGTTTTAAAATACTAAAGACTATACATTAAAAAAAAAAGTAACATGAATTTTTAAAAAAATCCAAGAAGCAATCAAATTTATACTAACCTATCACCCAGGCATATGTAAAACAATGGAAAAAAAAAATCCAAAAACTAAGAGTCATTTCTGAGCAAGCCCCTTTAAGTTATACTGTAGTTCATTAGTGTTATTTTACATGATGATCTCTTTCATGAACATGCCTTAGCTGTTTAATGACATCTACTACCTCAGTTTCAAGATACTCTGCTGGTACCCACTTCACATTCCTAACCCTGGAAACCCTTAAGGTGGAAGGAGAATGAAGACGGTTAGTTATTTACTATTGTTCTCACTGGAGTGAATCAATATCAATTGGTCTATATGGGGCGGGGGCTGGAGGCCCAGAATGCCTGGATGATGACTTGAAGTCTTATGGATGCTCTTAGGCTACCAGACTGGGGGTCTAAAGGATAAGGAATACACGCACACACACTCTGGATGAATGAACTGGGGTTCTAGATCATGATCTTGAATTTAACAATTTCCTAGATCCCTTTACTATGCTTTTTAGTAAAAAACTAGTTCCAAAGGAATATAATAATGGTATCCACTAATTTGAAGGTATCACTCACCACCCCCTGACTCAGAATTTTAGAACTTTATGGGGACTTGAGAATATTAACCCAACTTCTACATTTTACAGATGAGGACATTTCTTGATGATTGTCTCTCAGAAATTTCTTCTAAATATTTTCTCTTGGTCTACTTCATAAAGCACTCTTTATTTTATTAAGCTATTATAGTCATATTTGAAATAGTATCTCTCCAATTACTGGAGTGTAGCCAATTCCTGACACCCAGATCCCCAAACTTTTTGAGTGAGTCAAAGAAGACATCAGTTCACCTAGCTGGGATAATCTTGGTAAAAATTACTGCTCTCATAATGACCACTAAGATTATATAAGTAGGCACTGCCTTCAGTGAGTTTTCCGCTAAAACATTAACAAGGCTCATGTAGGCTATACACTTGCTTAAATTGGACAGCCCCCTTTTAATCCAATCCCATCACTATGACAGCTGCATCACATTTTAAGTAGTTAAGTATTATTCAGAGATGTAATTCTGGAAATGGGACTGAATGAATTCCAAAGTTTACTTTTGATCTCAGCCATTGATGCCAGGAACTCTATACTAATCACTGTTTTGAGAGCCCTTACCTGAGTCCAGGTGTACTTGAACTTTGGACATCAGGCCTACCACCCAGAATCTTAAGAGTTGTCTCTTGTGGATATAAATGAAATGCTTAATTTCCATTCAGTTTATACATTCAGGAATAAGAGATCATGTCAAGGATATGTAAATGCATATAAAAATAAAAAAAAGAAAACAAAAGCTAAAAAGTATTACACATTTAAATGTATATAAATGGACAGTAGATTTGGAATATAAAAAACTGATATTCCTAAAACCCATCTTCCCAATTAATACTAATTGAGTTTTAAAATTTTATAATTTCTTCATGTTCTTATAACCAAAGTTACAAACTTAAATTTGGTATGTCAGAGTTCTCTAAAGTTTACACTCAAGCTTATTTTTATTATACCAGAATACTTTATGAATTTGTTTTGTAATTCAGTGTCTTAAAATAGTGCCCCTTCATAAAATTTGTTATTAAAAAGTCAGATAAAAGTAATGTGTTTTTCTTTCTGCAGAGATCATGCTATTTTTTAAGCTTGCATTTACTTGAGCAAAATATATTTGTTCCAATTTTCTCTCTCTCACTCTCTCTTTTAAATGAAGAACGTACTTCTTAAGATAATGCCTGGCAAATATTGATGCCAAAATAGTAGCTGAGTAGATTCTACATATCCCTTAAGTTTGGTCTTCTGAGACAGTAAAAGAAGACAATAGGTAATTAATTAGATAATACTAACATGTTGATAATTCCTTTGTAGAGTTTCACACACATGATTCATTTTCCTTCTCAGAGCATTATGTACAATGATGTCCTTATCATGTTTATTTTTAAGAATTAAGAAGCTAAATTTTGGGCTTGCCAAAGAGCAAAGAATCAAAATATGAATCTACATTGTATGTCTCTCAATTAAAAAACAAACAAACAGCTATCATTTAGGGGCCCCTGGGTGACTCAGTCAGTTGGGTGTCTGTCTTTGGCTTGGGTAGAGTCCTGCGATCAGCCCGCATCAGGTTCCCTACTCAGGGGGGGAGCTTGCTTCTCCTCTCCCTCTGCCTGCCACTCTGTTTACTTGTGCTCTCTCTATATATATACATATCCAATAAATAAATATTTTTTAAAATCCTACCATTTATTCAGCACTCATTGTATTCCAATAATTGTGTAAGTGCTTCACCATAATTATCTTAATAAAGCCACATGACAACCTTATTATATGGAGAGGAAATTTAAGGTTTATATAGGTTAAGTGATAAGTCCCGAGTGATACAGGTAGGATTATAGGTTCTTCGAATAGCAGGACACAATGCAAAGATACTCAGAGAGATGGATGTTGGAACTCTGTTACTTCCAGCTCCAAATGATAGAAGGCTGAAGGCAGAGGCAGCATCCAGGGACAGGGTAGCAGCAAGCTGGAAGCAGCACATGTATGGCAAGGGAGCTAAATTTTGAGGGCTCCCTATGGATAGACTAATGTGAATAATTTCATGGGCTCCAGGGTATGGAGGCTGTCCCTCATTGTCTGAATGTAGCCCTGGGCCTTTTGAGCACAGGCATAGTGGGCCTGGAATGAGAAAGCCTGATAAGGGAAATGGTTGGGGTATGGACATAATCAGCCACTCAAGAGATGAACGGACCTGACAGTTATCAGGCCCTCAAAACTGGATCAGGACAGCACTGAAAACAACAATTACAAATATATAGAGAGGTATATTTCTGAGTCCATCTCTGTGTCCATCTCTATGTCCACAAATGGTTTTGTAATGTTCTTTGAGTTCCAAAGGAATTGTTACATAATGTCTTAATTTTATGGAGTGTAACCAGGTGACATATTCTCCTGTCCTCTTACACCTGGAAACATTGAAAATTACCTGAAGAAGACTCTTTCTGCACTCTGCTCATACTAGCTCTATCACCCATGCTCAGTTACCCCCTTCCAGAAAGTTACCGACCATTCTCAGAAAGGGAGACCTCCCCAAAGACAGGAGGATTGCAGGGACTTTCCTCTAATTTCCCCAGGATTAGAGAAAGTTCACTCCTCCTCTGTAGGTGGTCATGGTTAAGTTTCTCTTTCATCTCTTTACTCTCTCACTCTCCTTTCTCCTTCTCACTGAATCTTCCTGGGCCTCTGTGCTCCCAGCGTGTAAAGACTTTTTTTTTTTTTTAGTATACTCTCAAATTAGGACCTTATGTAAAAGGATAAAAAACAAGGAAGGATATGAAGAAGCCTAGGAAGGAAGAAAGTGTCCAGTGTTGGTGGAGTATCTGTTCAGTTTTTGGACAATTTAGAAGGTTCTATAATATGTCCCCTCCATCTGGATTTTGTAACTTGATTGAAGTTTTACTATGCAAAGTTACTAGCACTATTAACCAAAATATAGTTCTAAACTATCTTTTGTTAACCAAAAGATAGCTCTTTTTTTTTAAAGATTTATTTATTTATTTATTTATTTATTTTTAAAGATTTTATTTATTTATTTATTTGACAGATAGAGATCACAAATAGGCAGACAGGCAGGCACAGAGAGAGGGGGAGGCAGGCTCCCTGCCGAGCAGAGAGCCCATGCGAGGCTTCATCCCAGGACCCTGAGATCATGACCTGAGCCGAAGGCAGAGGCTTTAACCCACTGAGCCACCCAGGCGCCCCCCAAAAGATAGTTCTAAATAGAAATAATTTAAGTCAATTCTAAAACTTCCAAAAGCTTTAAGTTATCTTACCAGAATGTAGATTTCATCTTTAAATTTAATTTTCCTGATAGTATGAGGATGTGTTAATGCATGCCAAATTGTTTTTGGTTTGTTACATGATGGAATACTAGGTGATGAAAAAATTTCCAGCAGACTTAATAAAATTTTTAAAATTACTTATTTTGTAAAGCAAAAGGCAAAGCTTGCTCAATTCTGCAGTTGTATGGAGTCAATATTTTTATGCTCTTTTTTCCTCAGTGTCACCTTTTGGCTTTCCAAGGTCTACCAGATACTCTTTCTTTAATGAATTTCAACTCAGAATTTCCCTGCCAAGGTCCAAAAAGAATTTTCAAAATGGTTTTTTCTACTTGCTACCAAATTCAAGATGAATAGAAATACTATGAATATTTCTCTGACATTGACTCTGTGTCTTATTATTTAATAATACAAGAGGTCAAATTTATGACCTACTACAAAGTAGGGCAGTTTGAGGTGAAGAGCATCGGGTAAATCAAGAGAGATAGAGTAGAAGCTCAGTTAACTCCCTATTAACTTGTTCTACCAAACAGGTTTGCTCTCCATTCCCTCCCTACCCACTGTTGTTGCCCACAGTACAAGCATGGTACCACGTGGACAAGCCACTCTCAATCCATATCCTCCATGTGTGAAAAGCTGTGCCAGCTGGGCTGATTATAAGAAATTCTTACATCAGTTGTATCAATTAGTATAAATTCAAATTTGAACAAAAGAGAATGTAAACTAATGAAATCTTTGGGCAAAAAAAGTTGATTCCTTGAACTTGATGAACCTGAAAATGATGTTGAACATGGAGAAAAAACTTGATAAATGTGAGTTAGTTAAACTAAAATTGATACTATAAAACTTACTGCTATATTAGGTAGAAAAAATACCTGAAAAAAGATGGGAAGAAATTGTAAAGGTCTAGAGGGATTCTATACTTAGACTGCTTAACAAATGCCTATGAGTTTCACTGTGCTTTAAGGAAGCCAAAACTACAGATCATAGATAATGCATGACAAGTGTGGTTTGTAAAATAAGATGACTGGGAGTCTATTTAAAGGACCTAAATACAAAATAACTTCAAGTGAATTGGCAAGTGTTTATATATTTATTTCAGTTACATAAAGATAAAATGTTCATTGTGAGTTTAAGTATGTTTCACTTTACATATGTGTACATACTTATGTGTATTAAATATTTTTGTTTGATTACAGTATCCCACTTCAGCTGATTTTTTTCTTTCCAGAGCAATTACTGGCTTTAATCATTGGGTAACAATAAAATGTGCCTCTCATTGAGGACATACTCTGTGATGTACAAGATCCTAATTTATATGTATGAACTTTCATTCTCATAGCAACCCTGTTATGGCCATCTTGTATAGATAAGAAAACTGAGGCAGAGAGACCTCAAGTAATTAACTGGCCCACACTTTATGGCTATCAAATGGAGTTCACATTCAAACCAGGGCAATCTGGCCCCACAGTCCATGAACTAAACCTACATGTGTACTTCATGCATTTCTCTGTAAAGATGTTGATAAATCATTGTCTTTTTACATCAATAGACTAAATAAATGAATCAGCATGAGAAACTGAATCTGTACTTAATCAACTATCCCCATTACACCCAACTAAAAGTCTGCCCTAAGGTTACATTCTCCGACAAATCAGCACTTGGGTTTTGAGGCTCTTCCATTTGCACAGGACAGTTCATCTCTGTAAAAATTGTTCCTAAACTATTTTGACTGACATCTTGTTCCAAACCTCTAATGCCTTACCACTGGACACTTCTCTAATGACTTCTCATTCAGAAGAAAAGTTGAAAGGTCTCTAGCAAGTCTGGTTTCTCTTCTTTCTTCATTTTCAATTGCACTAATACCGTAGCTTCAACTAAATTTCCCAGTTCAATGATCCAAACCCTGACCAAGAGAGAAAATGGAATAAAAGCACCTTGAACCCAAAATATACTTCCAAATTTGGCTCTGCCTGCTGACCTTCATTATTGTATCCTCAGTCCATGTGTTCAGGATGCCACTGAGGCCTGCCATAAACTCATCAGAAGATAAAATAATTTTCATTTACTCTTTTCAAAATCCAAAATTATTCACTCAAAACCCCTAGAGAGAGGCACCTGGGTGGCTCAGTGGGTTAAAGCCCCTGCCTTTGGCTCAGGTCATGGTCCTGGGGTCCTGGGATCAAGCCCCGCATCGGGCTCTCTGCTCAGTGGGGAGCCTGCTTCCCTCTCTCTCTTGCTGCTCTCTGCCTACTTGTGATCTCTCTCTCTGTCAAATAAATATATAAATAAATAATCTTTAAAGAAAAACCCAAACACCTAGAGGTAGACACACTATATTTAACACTGCTAAATTCAAAATACTTACTGACCAATTCTGCTACAGTTAGCTCTAAGAAAAGGTTTTCTAAAAACTTGTAAATGTATTTTGATTATGAAGAGAAGGAAAATGTTCAGGCAATTCTCATAGGTAAAGTGACGTGATGGGTGCATTAGCAAATACAGCATTGAAAGATATTAGTTTTAATAATCTCAAGTGTAGCTTTAAGTAGCTACTAGAAAGTATTTTTTTTCTTCATTAACTATAGGTGTTCTAGTCACTTAATACACTTAACTGGGCAACCCAAGAATAAAGGGAGTCACTCCATCATTGACTCATGGAATCAAGATGGAACTCTCTCAAATGATACCTGCTGAAAACACAAATGTATTATGGTGGGGAGAATGTTTCTATTGGAAAATTACATGGATAATAGCAGCCTCCTTGATTGCATTCTTCTATGTACTCAATTTTTCCTATTCTAAGGTTAATGACTGTTTTTTGAACTTATTTGAGAAAAACAAGTAAAAATGACTAATATTGGCTAGAATTTTTCCCCCAATATGTGTAATTTAATATCAGCTTTCAAACAGCTCAGCCAAGAAATAACTAATGGTGCTAATTTCAGACATTGAATTTTTAATCTCATAAGGATGAGTTCATTCTCCTAAGTTCTTTGTTACGCACTTGTAGACCTATATTTATTTGCTTCTGGACATGTTTGTGCACACAACACACATGCCTACGTTGTCACACACCAAATATAATTATTCTTTTTCTGACTGTCAAGGAAATTACAATGAACTTTTTGGAGAAGTTGTGAATTTTTCAAATTCAGTTTAAATGTACTTGTTTTAAAGTCAACATTAGCAGTTTGGATTCCACATCATCTTTCCACTAAATACAACTATAAAATATGGACAGAATGCATACAGCAGCAGTGTGAACTTTGTGAACCACAGAAAGCAGAGAGAAGAAACTGAATCTGAAATTTTATGAAAGAAGTGGTGGATTTACCATTTCCTTTCTTTTAGAATCTCCCAGCATACCAGGAGAGAGTAGTGAGAGAGTAGAGAGTAGTAGAGACAGGGTCCAGCAGACACCTTAGTTCTTGTGGCTTGAGAAGCAAGAAAGGGAACACCTAATACTCAGAGGAAATATTGATATCACATGGTTTCTTTTCTTTTCTTTTTCTTTTCTCTGTTCCCCGATGTCCCGGCCCCCAAGCAATGCCACAGTGGTGATGACAGAGATTGGAAACACAATTCTGCAAGACCCAAAACCCTGAGGAAAGGGAAACTTCCTTTCTGTTCAGCGAAGCTCAGATTCCAAGAGAATTGGGTGAATTCCCTTTTCTTTTTTCTTCTTTTCTCCCTGTTGCTTAACCCCAGACTTTGGCACAGTTGTAGATGTTCAGAGCAGAGGTTGGTAACTAAAATCTCAGTTTTCACCAGAGGACCAGAAGAGAAAATCTCCAGGGAACTCAAAAGTACTGGGAAAATCATGGAAAGGAAACAGCTCAATAAGGGGACTCCAGGAAAGTCTGTTTTGGTTTGAACTCACTAGCATATCAATCTGCCCAAGTATAGATCTAATACTATTTAGCAAATCAAAGCATTAAGAACTAAATTAACAGACCACCAGCTATTCTCCCTTGGATGTAAACAAGATTCAGGTTCTCATAACAGGATATACTAAAAGAACGTCCTGTTACAACTATTACTTGACACACAAAAAAATTAGAAAATTCTAACTTGCATAGGAAACGACTATCAATGGACTCTAGCATCAAGCTGGCATAGATGTGAAAAATTTTTTTTTAAAGATTTTATTTATTTATTTGACAGAGAAAGATCACAAGTAGGCAGAGAGGCAGGCAGAGAGAGAGAGAGAGGGAAGCAGACTCCCTGCTGAGCAGAGATCCCGATGCGGGACTCGATCCCAGGACCCTGAGTTCATGACCTGAGCCGAAGGCAGCGGCTTAACCCACTGAGCCACCCAGGTGCCCCAGATGTGAAAATTTTTTGACGGAGACTTCAAAGAAGGCATTTGTCAAGCAATCTGAGCATAGAAACCTTCTAGATCTTTATAATTTCTCACCATCTTTTTTTCAGTTGTTCTTCTCTTCCTAATACAGCAGTAACTTTAATATTATCAAGTTAGTTTAACTTACATTTATCATGTTTTTTTCCTTATGTTCAACACCATTTTCAAGGAGTCAACTTTTTTTTTTCCCAGACTATTTCATTAGTTTACATTCTATTTTGTTAAAACAGCACTACTGGGTATTTGCCAAAAAAATACAAAAACACTAATTCAAAGGCATACATGCACCCTTATGTTTATAACAGCGTTATTTAGAATAGCCAAATTATGGAAGCAGCCCAGTGTCTACTGACTGATGAATGGATAAAAGAAGATGTGGTATATACATACAACACAATATTACCAGCCATAAAAAACTAATGAGATGTTGCCATTTGCAATGACATGGATGGAGCTAGAGTATGATGCTAAGCAAAATAAGTCAGTCAGAGAAAGACAAATGCCATATAATTTCACTCATGTGAAATTTAAGAAGCAAAACACATGAGCAAAAGAAAAGAGAGAGAGAGAGAGAGACAGGCAGACACCAAGGAACAGACTCTTAACTATAGAGACCAAACTAATGGCTACCAGAGGGGAAGTGGGTGGGACGATGGCTGAAATAGGTTGTTGGGGTTTGAGGAGTCTACTTGTTTTGATGAGTACTGGGTGATGTATGAAATTGTTGAATCACTTTATTGTCCACTTGAAACTAATATAACAGTATATGTTAACTACACTTGAATTAAAATAAAATAAATAAAACAAATGTTGACAGCAAAAAAAAGACCTTAAAGCTTTAAAGCAAGTATAAAAATGTTCCAGCAAGCAACTGTGAATACTGTTCAATCCAATGATAAATACAAAATCGCATCAAAGCAACAGCTATAATGAAGGACCAAATTGAAATTATTAGAACTAAAAATCACAATGACTGAAATAAAAATTCACAGATGGTCCTTTAGTAGGTGAATGCATAAATAAATTGTGTGTGGCACATCTAGACAATAAAATATTATTCAACACTAAAAGAAATGAGCTACCAAACCATAAAAAGATATGGAGGAAACTTAAAGGAGTATTACTCAGTGAAAAAAGCCAATTAGAACAAGCTACATACTGAATGATTCCAAGTATATGATATTCTGGAAAAGAGAAAACTATAGAGGCGTTTGGGGGTTGGGGGAAGAGGGGTGTATTGGCAGAGCACAGAGTTTTAGAACAACGAAAATACTCTGTATGATATCATACTCTGTACGATACTAAAATGATGGATACATGTCATTATACATTTGTACATTATACATTTGTACAAACTCAGAATGTACACCACCAAGAGTGAGCTTATAATACAAAGTATGGACTTTGGGTGATTATGATGTGTCAGTGTAGGTTTATCAGTTGTAACAAATGTACCACTCTGGTGAGTGATCTTGATAATGGGCGAGGCTGTGCCTGTGTGGAAGCAGGGAAATCTCTGTCTTTCCTCCTCAACTTTGTTGTAATCTAAAAATGCTCCAAAAAATAAAATCTTTAAAAAAAATTTCACAGGATATGCATAATAGCTGAAGAGAGATGACAGAACAAAAAGTCAGTGAACTTAAAGACACACCAATACATGGAAATCATCCTGTCTGTAGAATAGTGAAGGAAAAAAATGAAAAGTAATTGTGATGGGCCATTGCTTGATAGTCTCGGCAAACGTAATCTAGATTTCCTTCTCATTCCAGGAGAGCAATTTAAGAACCTGGGAAGTTCATATTATGCCATTTTATATAAGAAAAGGATCTCCAATCTTGTTTATTTGTTTAGTGGTAAATGATGCCTTATCTCAGTTTGCCTTAGTGACCGCTCCTGACATTCTCCCTTCCCTTGGCTGGATCATTACCCAGGGATGACTTCATCCACACACAATGTTGCTGATGGTGCATAAACATCTAAAATCACTCTCACTTAAACCAGATCCCTCCCCTTACATTCATGTCTCTTTCTCTTTCTGAAAGTCCTAGCTTTAAAAGCTGTTTTTAAATCATTAGGTTTTTGAATGGCCCGAATGCTCCTCTTTGATTTCCTGCTTTCCTTGTCCCATTAAGCTTTTTCAGCTCTGCATATTCCTTTACAATATCAGAAGAGAAAGTCCTTCCCATTCTCTGGCTCCACAGTCTCACAGGCTAATTTTCTGATTTATCAGCCAAAAGTAAGAGTGTTTCATGCTGAGCTACAATCCATCTCCTGAGGCCAAGCTCCAGAAAGGTCTATCCACACAAAATCTTGTACAGTGTGTACTATCTCAGAATTTGCCTATGCTGGCCAAGGAGGAGCAAAGAAATATGATTTTGTTTTCTTTGCTGATTTTGTCACCTTCGAAATCGGTCATTTAACAATTTCACAGAGCAGTGTTTCATTTCTGAGTGATAGCTATCATACTTCAGCACAAATCCCCATAGAATGACAGAATAGAAGTAGTTTAATATTTTAAGAAGACAACCTTCCCCAGGAGGCTTATTTTGTTATTCTCTATCTAAGCTATAGTTAACATTCCTTTTAAAACCTCAAGTAAGCCTTTCCCATTGATCCTCTCTGGTACTTCAACCTTGTATTTTGGGTTTGTCTGCTCTTATTTCTTCTTTGTTAACTCAGAGGTTTCCAGGGACTTTTAAAATATATAGGATGATAACCTCAACTGTGAACTGAGGGATGAGTTATGAATTCTAGTTGCTCAGAAATAACATGTCACATAAAGTTTCCTGTTTCTCTGTTTTCTGGTCATTTGTATCCTCTGCAGTTTTTGTCAAGTTAAGAACAGTCCTACTAAAATCTGAAACTCTGGGCCTCCCCCCTCTTGCAGTGTGGTCAGAGCACTGAAATGATATTTGAAGAGCATTTTTCCTCCTTAGGTTTCCAGTTGCAAAGCACATAGGAGATCTATGTGATTCCCTGACTCCTCTTCTCTGCCTCTGTAAATAATGCAACGGAATGTAGCAACATTGCTTGGTGAATAGTGCTGCGATTGTAGGAACCTAAGTTGCTGCGTGTTCTGCAGGGCATTCAGCAAGCCTAGAGTGAGTAATGGTATGAGCACTTACAAGGCCATAGTCTTATCTTATACAGGAATCAAGCTTGAATTTAAATTTTGTGCTTATTCTGTTGGGAGGAGAAGTAATACGAGTTGTTTATGTCTTAAAAACAATGATAGCGGGGCACCTGGGTGGCTCAGTGGGTTAAGCCTCTGCGTTCAGCTTGGGTCATGATCTCAGGGTCCTAGGATCAAGCCCCACATGGGGCTCTCTGCTCAGAGGGGAACCTGCTTCCCCTCTCTCTCTGCCTGCTTCTCTGCCTACTTGTGATCTCTGTCTGTCAAATAAATAAATAAAATCTTTAAAAACAAAACAAAACAATAATAGCAAGGTGCCATCTTTATCATATCTTTATCATAGCTCCAAAATTTCTATTCTAGAATATGATGTCACACCATCAATGCTAGTCCTTTGGCATGGTGTTTCTCCCGTGTGAACTGAGACCTTCAGACCACATGATTGGAATCATCTGGGCCCAGTGTCAAATCTCCTAAATCAGAATTTTTGTGGGTGAGGCTCATTAATTTACACATTTTACATTCTCCCAAGGTGATTCCTCTGCTACTAGTTAGAGAACCTTTATCCCTGGAAAAGACCGAGTTTCAGGACAATAAAAATGATGACCCAACATTACTGGATGCTATGTAATTAATGTCTGAATTACAAAAGTGTCCATCCAAGATGAAAAGAAAGGAAGAAATGACCTAGAATCAGTAACTATTTCATTTCTAGTATAAAAAATCATATATTAGTGTGCACCTGGGTGGTTCAGTTTGTTAAGTGTCTGCATTCGGCTCAGGTCATGATCCCAAGGTCCTGAGATTGAGTCCCATGTTAGGCTCCCTGCTCAGCGGGAGTCTGCTTCTCCCTCTGCCCTTCCCTCACCTTGTGCTCATGCACTCTCATCTCTCTCTCTGAAAAAAACTAAATAAAATCTTTTAAAAAAATCATATATTAGAGCCAAAAGGGACTTTAGATATACAGCCCAATGTCACAATGTAGGACTGAGGACACTGACTCTAGCAGCTGTTACTTATCTAGTGCTTATCATTTGCTAGGCATTGTGCTAAGTCCTCTATGGGGAATACTTGATTTAATCTCTGTGCTCAGAGAGATGAAAAGGATGTAAGGTCATCAAGTGTGTTATTGGCAAAGATGGGGTCAAGCTAATATATTCAGCTAATAGCTACATTCTTGTTGCACCAACTTCATGTCTTCTTCCTGGAGTAAAGGCAGATACCATCAGATAATATGTGCCCCTGAAAATGAGTTTCAAGTACCCATTTAACAAGTCACACTTGAACAAAATGTTTGCCATCTACTTGCTATTTCATTTTCCCTAAAGAAGGAAGAAATAGAATTCTCTAAAATGTCATACATTGACCTTCTTCAAAGTCCAAGCACAAAGCATGTTGTGTTAAAAATGAAATGACTAGAAAACATCCAGACCTAAAGAGGTATGTGAAGAGCACCAAGAATCGTGGAATTAGTTTCCTTTTCCAACGATCTGCTCTTAATTGTATAATGAAGAATTATACATTGTGATCTTTAAGAAGTAATTTAATTGTACATTCAGTACCGTGTAGGATTGGGAGTAGGCAATTTGCTTCCTCATTATCTCTAGGGATCTGTTTGCACGTGGGATGTGTACATATGTTTCGTGCAGTCATTTGTCAAGCATCCTTATATTTTCTATTTCCTGCAAACCTTGTCATTTATTTAAGTTCCTTGAATTTGTAAGATCAAAAGTCTCTATCTTCCTTTATATTCTTTTATGTCAGATAAGTATTTATTTTTTTGAGACAGAGAGAGAGAGAGAGAACATGAATCAGGGGGGAATGGACAGAGGCAGAGAATCTTCAAGCAGACTCCCCCGCTGAGCACCAAGCCTGGCGTGGGATTTGATCTCAAGACCCATGAGATCATGATCTGAACCAAAACCAAGAGTTGGACGCTTAACTGACTGAGCCACCCAGGCACCCCAGGACTAAGTAGTTCTTTCTTAGTTCCCTATCTTTTTCAGCAAAAAGGCCAGATACCTTAGTATGGCTGAACTTTCATGTTCTAGTCCTGGCTTTAACTGAATTTCTTTCTTCCTTTTTTTTTTTTTTTAAAGATTTTATTTATTTATTGGGGTGCCTAGGTGGTTCAGTGTGTTCAGTATCTGCCTTCAGTTCAGGTCATGATCCCAGGGTCCTGGGATTGAGCCTCACATTGGGCTCCCTGCTCAGCAGGGAGCCTGCTTCTCCTTCTCTCTCTTCCTACTCATGTTCACTCTCTCTCTCACTTTCTCAAATAAATAAAAATAAAAATCTTTTAAAAAATGATTTTATTTATTTGAGAGTATAAGAGCAAGAGAGAGAAAGCATGAGCAGGGGGAGGGGCAAAGGGAGAAGCAGACTCTGCACTGAGCAGGGAACCAACATGAGACTCAATCCCAGGACTCTGGGATCATGACCTGAGCTGAATGCAGACTCTTAACCATTTGAGTCACCCAGGCACCCCCTGGACTGAATTTCTTACCATTTTTTTTTCAGCAGCATTTTTTTTTTACCATTTTCTCTATTCTTCATTTTATATTACAACAATGTTTGAAATTCCTTGCGCATATAACACTGTCTCTCATTTACCCATGTAAGTGTACGTATTGTTTCATCTCCCTAAGGTTTTCTTTTACTTCTCTGCCTAAAGAACTACAAGGAGGGTCAAATCAAATGTTAACTCTTGGCAACATTCTCTTTAATTCTCTTTAATTTAAAGCCTCGCCCTCTAAGCAGAATTTATTACTTTCTTCTCTGTGTTATCTCTGAACCTTACCTCTATCATTGCATTGCCACTATACATTTTAGTTGCTTGCTTGTATACCTGGTTTCTTACTTAATTCTGAACTGCTTAAAGGAGATACTTTGTCTGATTCTCCTTTATTTCTCCAGAACCCAAAATAATAGCTGACAGAGTAAGTGGTTATTGAATAAAGGAGATTTATATTTTCCTTGGTTTTATGTTCCTAAAGACTCATGCCTTTCAATGCAATTTTCTTTGTAAAGATGAAAATCTATATGGAGAAAACACCACTTAGTGGGAATCAACCTGTTAATCAGTAGAGCAAACATTAATGACTAAATCAATTTGTCAGTACAATGAGAATTTTTATTTCCATAGAACTCCACAGTTTCTGAAGAATTTTCTTATACATGAACTTATTTTGATACTACCAAGATAGATATTCATGACTTAGTGCAACTAAACAAAGATCCCACAACGTGCTTTCCCCAATTTATCTAGTTTGTACGTTTCCTTTTTTTTTTTGCTTTTAATCTCAAATTACATGTTCGTTCCTTATAAAGATAGGAGATATGAGTAAATACCTTCGTGATTCCACTTCAAGGAAAATGGATAATTTATTTGTTTTATGGAAGTCTTCAAATTGAAAAATGATTGTTTTCTAAAATATTATTTAATATTTATTAAAATATGATTCTCTTTTTTTCAAATTGAATAGAAGGACACAAGCATTTATTTTATTTTACTTTTTTTTTTTAGGATTTCATGTATTTATTTGACAGAAAGAGAGAGACAGCGAGAGAGGAAACACAAGCAGGGGGAGTGGGAGAGGGAGAAGCAGGCTTCCCATGGAGCAGAGAGCCCCATGTGGGGCTTGATCCCAGGACCCTGGGATCATGACGTGAGCCAAAGACAGATGCTTAATGACTGAGCCACCCAGGCATCCCATCACAAGCATTTATTTTTAAAAAATGTGTATCATACATCAGATGTTAAGCTATATGGCATGAGATAAATGTTCCCCAATGGTGTTGCAAAATTTCAAAAAGACTTGTGAGAAAGGAGAATTTGCAACCATTAAAAAAACACCAAAAGCAATCATTTGCCCCTTTTTTCCCTGAATGAAGAAAAGCAAAATGGAGTATGGGGATACATTTGATTTTTGCAATAGCTCCCTAATACTAATATAGACACACATATTATTATAGAAATATAAATAAAATCTGTTTTAGATGTTGGAATTTCCATTAACCGATGACTAGCCATTTTAGAAATGGTTATGTGATTGTAGCTCAACATTGTCCTCTGGCTATTTCAACAAGAAAATAAGGAAAATAAGTTATACTCCCTACTGTCTATTTACTCAACACGTTGTTTGAACCAAAGTAAGTCTTCTTGAATTATGCAGTTCAGCAGCCTAGAGGTGCTATTTTTTTCCTACCCACTTTCTCCTTTTTTCCCATAAATCCTCTCTGGATTTTAAGTGACTAATTGCACTTGAGAGCATTGAACCACTGGCCCTCAATGCAACCCTAAGTATCATCATGGAAGGATTTGGCCAGAGCTGTATTTTCTAATAGTCACTGGAGCCAACTATTAAATGCTTATTGTCCCATTTTTGATGTTAATTTTCATCTTAGTGTCACTAGCCATTTCTTCATGAGACTGCCACTTTGCAAATAGTCTTCCATTCCCTTCTGATGTTACTCATGACCCTGGCCCTCAGTGAGAGAACACTGCTCTCCTCCTGCTGTTTCTGCCAACCCCTCCCTTCCCTGCTTTGCCAAAGCATGGGCACAGACAACTGAGAACAAATAATATAAATTTAAAGGGACTTCACTAAAGTTTAAGGGAAAAGTGAAAGGAGAGTGTAACTCAAGCAACAATAGAATACTCTACTCTCTCCTACTTAACTTGTTCTTTACACAGGTCCTCAGTTATGTCCCTCCCAGTTTTTCTCTATTCTCCAAACTTAGATCCACTTACCCTTCTCTACATCTTAGAATACGATCCCAAACAGCTCCTGCCCACAAAGAGAGAGGAGGTTTCCCCATATCTAAATCTCTGTTTCCTGTGTCCTCATTGTCTTTCTTTGGTTTAATCTCTCTCAAGGATGATTGAGACTGGGAACATCCATCATATTCCATGGAAAACCCAACCCCATCATAGAGATTTAGTGTGATTTTATGGCCTGGATGTGACAGTTGCAAAGCATTATAACATCGCTAAATCTTAAAAAGCCTGAGTAATTTAATTTTATTCATAACCAGCTTGAAATATCTATGATTATATCTATATTTTATATTATACAGACATTCATTTCAATTGCCTCCTTGTACAAGGCACATTTCTACTAGAGAAGTCAAGCATCTCTATGTAAACCTTTAATATTTCTCCAACTACTTGCTTAGTTTGCTATTCAAAACCTCTAACATTCTGGTCCCAACCCCATTTCATGCTTATTTTTCCTGTTCCAGTGCATTCTATGTTCCACTCATCCTGGTCAACTGAATAAGCCATCATTGCCTTTTCTCTCTCCCATTGTTGTCCTAATGCAACTAGTTCCCCCATTGAAATAAGTCTTCATCCAATGATAGAATTTTTAACATCGTCTTTATAATTAAATTATTAATAAGCCATCATCAAACTCAAACCAGATGAACCAGGCTTTTTATACTAACCCAATTTCTCTACAAAACTTATTTTTCAGTGTATTATAAATTGTAGTTAAGCTTTACGGTTATGAAAAAATCAAGTATTAATTAAAGGATCTGTGCAGACCAAAAATAATCTGATTTCTTATGATAGATGTGCTTCCAAGAGTGAAATTCTATAGTGGTCTAACGGCACCACTGACCTACATAATTTACCACGGTGGGCATTGGGGGAGAGTCAAAGTCAGTACAAGCCAGGAATGCTCTTCTCAATTAACTAAAGGAGAACAACTACTATTTATTTTGTTTGTTCAGAAGAAAATAAAAGGTTCTATTTTGTATAATCAAACATATGAGTCACAAAGGTAATAATACACTGAAAAGGTTTAAAAAAAAAAAACACAATTTAGAAAAGATTCCTAAAAGTACTCTCAGAACTAAATGAAGGCCAACTCATCCATTTAGGAACCAAAACATTGGATTAAAAAGATGCAAGCTCTTTTTATCTTATTGGCAAATGAACCTCACTTCAGGGCCTTTTGCTTTCAATGTTGTTTGTTTTTAAAAAGTTGGTATGTATAGAAGCAATGACCAAGAAACTTTGTGTTAACAAGTTGGCAGCTTCGGGGATAAGAAAAAACACCCCATAGAAGACAGTATATTACTTACATGAAAAGCAGGACTATATTGTTCACTGGCTTTAGGTCTTTCTTTGTTTTTATTCTTTTCCCCCAAATAGACATAATGAAATTATCCACAATGCAACATCTATATGATGACTATATATCCAATTACTTCTCAAAACCCTCTCATGTAAGGGGAAGACTAAACACTTTGTGAGTCTGGAGATTCACTAAGCAAAAGTAAATTCAGTCAAAACATACTGTGTTAAAGAAAGGGAAGTCAAATTACCAGAATAATGCAAAAGGGGAAGGGAGTGATGAGAAAAGAAGAGGAGGGAAGATCAAGTGGAAGGAACACTGACACTTCATTTCAAGTCTGATGGTGGGTATTAGGGAGGGCACGTATTGCATGGAGCACTGGGTGTGGTGCATAAATAATGAATCTTGGAACACTGAAAAAGAAATTAAATTAAATTTTAAAAAATTGAGACTTCCTGACTCCCCCAAAAATACAAAACAAAAACCAAAAATAGTCCTTCAGAAGTACAAACCAGTCTTATTAGAAAAAAAAAGTCATAAAGAGAACCCTCTGCAAGTGTTTGAGTCATGTTACAGGTTGGACTATGATTAGTAAAGATTTATATGTATTTAAATGTATATTATGCTCTTATCTGCCAAAGGTGTTTCCATTAACACCCACTCTGCTCCCTCATGATATTGAGGCTACCCTATATATTATTGAAATTTAACAGAAGGATATCTTTATAAATTACCTTCTCTGCAATGGTTAAAATCAATAAGAAAAGGAAATATTCAATATGCATGAAAAAGAAAGACCATAGTCTTTGAAGGTTTTTAAGTAACTAAAACAGAGGTATTGCCATTTATGAACCTTCAAGGAAGTCAACAAATAAGGACTGTCTCCCCAAATGCAGGTCCATGGTTTTAATGATTGAGGACAAAATAATAGCACAGTATTTCAAGTATCAGAGGACTGGTGTAGAGCCCCACCCCCACCCCCCTGAGAATAGAAAAGGTGATCCAAGTGATTTTTCTTATTACTGACCAAGAATAGGCACATTAGGAAGAGAAATGCCTATTTTGATAGCTGAGAAAACTGGCAATCCTTGGCACCTCCTGCCATAGAAAACTGAGTATAATAGATTCTGGCTCATTCATAGAATAAAGGAAATTCACATCTTAGAAATAGCAAACAATAATAATACAATTCTACTCTAATTTCTCCACTGTATCTAGCAGACTTTTGCTTGTAAGAAAGCAACAAATACGTGTTGATGGAATGTTATGTGCCAGAGATACCTATGATCACTCAGCTTGAGTTATAACCGCCCATTTATTCACAGTTCATTCATGGTTTCTGCATTGACCTGCCATTTTTCTTTACTGCATTGGTTTACATTTCCTTCTCCAGCCTTCATTGCTCATCTTCCCTTGCATCCTTCTCACTTTTGATAACTTCAATGGATCGTGTCAGTTAATCAGTCTGACCTAGAATCTGCTATCAGTAATTTATACTAGCTGAAATACTTGACAGATTTTACTTTGGGAACAAGTCCCCGCATATTGAGATACAGAATATACAAATGGACAATGGCCAGTCCTTAAAGGAAAATAGAACTCTGACCCACAAGCACTGCAGCAATCAGCCCAGAATCATTAGGACTTGGTTGGTAACTGCCATTTTCCTAATTTTTGCTCATGTCCCCTTCTTACAGCTTAGGGTCAGTCAACCAGAGAAAGCTGAAAATGCTTCCCAAATCAATCACAGAGGACACTTTGCTTCTCTTAGCCTGACTCCAGTTTTCTCATGCCAGCATTCTCTACTCAGAGCATCTCTGAAGACTTTCCCTTTTCCTTACTATAGAGCTTTCCCACTATCCTACCCACTTTTAAGTCTCTGCCCAATGCAGGTGATGGTGTCTGGCTCCTTTGCTATAGCAAGCTCTAAATGAATAGCTTCTGTTTATTTTCATTTAGGTGGTCCTCCTTTATTTTGACAATATTACCTGCACCAGTATTTATATTGTAAATTTCCAGTTGCTCTTTTTTTCCCAAAATTTTATTTAAATTCTAATTGGTTAACAATTAGTGTAATATTGGCTTCAGTAGTAGAATTCAGTGATTCATCACTTATGTACAAGTGCCCTCCTTAATAATCATCACCCATTTAGCCCATCCCCCACCCACCTCCCTCCACCAACCCTCAGGTTTTTTTCTATCATTAAGAGTCTCTTATGGTTTTTTTCCCTCTCTCTCTTTTTCCCTTTCTCCATAAGTACAACTGTTTTGTTTCTTAAATCCAACATATGAGAGTGAAATCATATGGTATTTGTCTTTCTCTGACTGGCTTATTTCTTTTTTTTCTTTTTTTTTTTTTAAAGATTTTATTTATTTATTTGTCAGAGAGAGGGAGTGAGCACAGGCAGACAGAGAGGCAGGCAGAGAGGCAGGCAGAGGCAGAGGGAGAAGCAGGCTCCCTGCCGAGCAAGGAGCCCGATGTGGGACTCGATCCCAGGATGCTGGGATCATGACCTGAGCTGAAGGCAGCCTCTTAACCAACTGAGCCACCCAGGCGTCCCCTGACTGGTTTATTTCACTTGGCCATGATACACCCTTGTGACATCCATGATGTTGCAAATAGCAAGATTTCATCCTTTTTGATGGCTAATATTCCATTGTATATATATATCACATCTTCTTTATCCATTCATCAGTCAATGGATATTTGGGCTCTTTCCATAGTTGGCTATTAATAGTAATCCTGTTATAAACATCAGAGTACAGGGCACCTGGGTAGCTCAGTGGGTTAAGCCTCTGTGTTCAGCTCGGGTCATGATCTCAGGGTCCTGGGATCAAGCCCTGCTTCGGGCTCTCTGCTCAGTGGGGAGCCTGCTTCTACCTCTTTCTCTGCCTGCCTCTCTGCCTACTTGTGATCTCTCTCTCTCTCTCTCTGATAAATAAATAAAATCTTTTTAAAAAATCAGGGTGAAAAAAAATCAGGGTGGATGTATACTTCGAATCTTAATTTTGCCTAATATTTGATTTATAAAAGAATATTCTGTTTCTGGGCTTTTTTGTTTGTTTTTTTAAAAAAGATTTTATTTATTTATGAGAGAGAGTGTGAAAGGGGAAGGAGCAGAGGGGGAAGGAAAGGGAGAAGGAGAGAATCTCCAGCAGATGCAGAACTCAATCTTACAACTCTGAGATCATGATCTGAGTGGAAATCAAAAGTAGGACACTTAATTGAATGAGCCACCCAAGCATCCCTATTTTGCTTCTGCTTTAAGCATAAATCCAACACAGACAAACAATGGGGGGGAATTTGTTTGGATTCTTGAGACATGCTTCAGCCAGATGATGGTCCAGCTCTAATTTCTACAGATATACCAGAACTTGCTGACAGGAAGAAAGCCTGTAAATCTTTTAAAATTTATGATGATATCTGGAAATTACCCAAACTCTGGTTTACTGAAATGCCGCTTTGCTAAGTAGCTGCTCTTCCTCTCTTGCCTTGTTTATGAAAATGGAAGACACTTCCTTTTCTGCTTTTGCTCTGAGACTTCAAAATGTGCAATCTAGGATTACATTATCTCATATTTAAGATTATATCTATCTGAATTTTTGTAAATACACACACACACACATATACTCACACATATATGCATGTATCTATATATAGATGACATTTTAGGATATAGCCATGAAGGAAGAAACTGAGGCTCAGAGAATGTAAAATGATTTAATAAGAAATCAGAGTTGGTAGGTATCTGATTCATGGTATGAATCTATCTTGCTTTGAATTTAATCACTACTGGCTTTCCTCAATATCACACTGGCTCATATAATCACTTTTTTTGTATTTGTATATGGATGATCATCATTTCTTTGTGAACACTATTTGAAGGATTCAGAATGAAGATGTTCAAATTAGGTTTAGTAAATGCTTAAATGTAATAGTTTTTGTTTTGTTTTATTTTTAAATTTAAAAGTCTCCAAGGATAGGAACTGTCTCTTTATAAGACCCTAGAATAATTCATAGTTTATGTCTTGTCTTTCTAATTTAATTACCATCCTCACATTTTGATCAAGATGGAATACTGTCATTTACAAAAACTGTCAAAAACTGTATACCCAGGAATGGCTGGGTGGCTTAGTCAATTGGGCATCTGCCTTCAGCTCAGATCATGATCCCAGGATCCTGGGATTGAGTCTTCTATCAGGCTCCTTGCTCAGCAGGGAGACTGTTTCTCCCTCTGCCTGCCACCTTCCCTGCTTGTGCTCTGTTTCTCTCTCTCTCTCTCTCTGACAAATAAATAAATAAATAAATAAATCTTTAAAAAACAAAACCAAAACCAAAAAACTATAGATCCAAAGTGCATGTCTCAAAAAGACATTTTGGTGATTGTGAGGTTATAGGATGATTGTTTATATGCATATTCCATTCATCCTTATTTTAGAATGAATTAGAAGAATCTGGTCCATATTATACCATTGTCATGAATCTCTATTCAAAAGCCTGAGTAAATCAGAATATCCTCAGCATAGGCTAGAAATAGGAAGAGAATACCCCTCCTTGAGAAACTGAAAAAAGGAAAAAAAAATTATTATAAAGTATAACATTTTATTCTATAGTACTTAAAAATGAAGAAAGGGGACATGTACAAAGAAAAATTGAAAGGTAAAACAAACAAGTCATGAATGAATATATCCAATATTGAGGTTTAGTGGTCCATATATGAAAAAATTCTCCCAAGTTACTTAGTTCCAGGGATATTGGGAACCAATTAATGAGCTGAATCAATTACAAAATAATCTAGTAGCTCCAGTAAGTACATTTGTTAAGTGTGTAATTATAAAACATGTTTGTAAGATAATATTGTTTATAGGAAGATAAAATTTAAGTAACAAAAGCAAGGACTTTCTCCAATTGTAATCATGTCTTGTAAGAGATATAAAAATGTTCAAAACAAAGAGATTAGAATGATAAAGAGACAGATAACAAATGGTTAATTAAATGAAACTGTGATGCTTAAGAGGGAAAGCAAGAATTCTATAGCTGTCTTAAAGCATTTAAAGATTTGTCCTGAGGAAGACAGAGAATCATATTCTTCAACTAGTGGTGAGCACACATTAGATTCTCAATAGATATTATGGAAATGAATGAGTGAGTGAAGGAATGAGTGGTTGAATAAACAGAATCAGTGGGTAGAAAGAAAAGCAAAGGATGGAAGGGACGGGGAAATAAATATCACTTTGATGTAAAAACTAATGCTCTCTTGGTAAAAGTTGCCCACAGAGGTTCAAATCAGCAAATTGTCTTAGCTGGATTAAAAAAATCAGATGACAGTTAATATTTTTTTTTTTAGTATCACTGAAAAGAGAGATGATGATTCTTGCCAAAATTATGCATCTTGTAAGAAGCTAGCCTTTTTTTGTAGCTATATCAAGCCATAAAGTTTAACCTTCAAACTAGTATTCTTTTTAATTCCTATAAAATGGTGAAACCAATTTTTAACACATGGAAACAATTTCAGGAAGGAAATTGTTCTGGGAGAGAAAATGCCAAATATTTTTCAATTAAATATGCATTTCCAACTGTTTCTAGAAAAAAACAATATTTGCAATACTAATAGTATGGCTTTTTTTTTTCTCTCATCTAGGAGCTATGCTGGGAATTTCACACATCTCCAACAAGGATATCAAGCCAGGTCTAGGACAACAAAAGAATGCGGTATAGTACCTAAACTCCCTTGAGTTTAAGGTTAGGTAGTTATTCACTGAGGAGCTGGGATTTAAACCTGTGTCTGCTTGGTTTTTTATTGTACGTTTTTAATGTCTGTGGGTTTTATTTCCGCCCGCAGAAAGCCTTCTACAGTTGTTTTTCTGATTTGAATTAGTGTCATCACTCTATTGCCTAATCAACATCCTCCAGTAAGACACATTTTACAGCAGAAATAAATCTCAGTAGTTTTATCTGAGTTAAATGATATCTGAAGATAAGTAAAAACTGGGCAAGACTTTTTCTTAGGAAGAAGCTATACTAAAATACCATCGTCATTTACAGAAAATGCATACTGACAGGACATTTTAAAATTCAGTAGTAGACATTCTTTGAGGAGGGCTTTTTTTAGAATCAGAATATGAACTGATAATGGAACACACCCAAAAAAGAATCAGTGAAGCACTAAGCTTTGTGTGATGGACCAAGAGATTTGCAGATAGTTAGGAAGCTCTGCCATCACTGCACTTCATTCACTAGTTTTTAAAATTATTGAAATGGAAGAGTAGAAATGATAGCAGTTATAAAATAGGAAAAATCCCATAGGAGACAGGGATCACTTAAGTATTTGCTTTTCTGATGGAGACAAGATTTATTCACATATGAGCATATGAGCATTCTAACCACCCCCCAGCTTCTACAACTAAGAGAGTTTTCTTTTTGCACAGTAAGTTACTCTATCTTACCCACTATTTTCTTTGCAAAATTTGAACCCCCTCTGGATTCCTCTGAATTGCACTCTCTCCTTCCCAAATACATATATCCTAAATTTTGTTTATCATTTCCTTGCTTGTTGTTTTAGTTTTATCTCGTATAAGTAAATGCCCAATAGTTTTTTCTTTGAAATTCAGATAAAATGCTTGAGACATACATATTCTTTAATGACTTGCTTGCTTTCCTCAGCATATTATTTATGAGACCTATCCTTTTACTGTGTATGGCTAGAGTTCATTCATTTTCATTGCTGTAGAGTGACCAATTTTATATATATATCACCAATTGATACGAAAAGTGATTCCACCAATTTAAAAAGTTCTCACCAAAAGCCTATGGGAGATTTTATTACCCATTTACTCTCTAAAACCATTTAAGTCAAACTTCTTATAGTCAATATTGTAGGTGTGAAATAGTATCTCCCTATGTTTCCTATCATTGGTCTATTTTCTTATTTTGTTATATGAGCTCTTATGGAATTTTAGGCTTTCTTTATCCAAACTGTCAACAAAGCAATAGTTTTGTTGACAATTATGTGTACATATTATCAATGTGTTGTGCCCTAATTTACCATATCTTCAATAAATGTAATTTTAACTGGTTTCATCTATATTTCATACTTGATTTGTTCTCATGGGTTTTCCTCCAAAAGAGAAGGAAAAAATCTGACGGGATTTTCCTGTCTTAAGAATTAAATTTGTGGGGACGTCTGAGCTGCCTCCCGCTCAGGTCATGATCCCAGCGTCCTGGGATCGAGTCCCACATCGGGCTCCTTGCTCAGCAGTGAGCCTGCTTCTCCCTCTGCCTCTGCCTGCCACTCTGTCTGCCTGTGCTCGCTCCTGTGCTCTCTCTCTATCTGACAAATAAATAAATAAGATCTTTTTAAAAAAAAAAGAATTAAATTTGTGGTCTGATACTGCTATCAACTCACCTCAAACTAATAATAAGATATGGCAACTAAATGAATCTGCTTCTGTCAACACACACACACACACAAGGAAAGAAACAGTTTTCCTACATTTTGTTCCATGTTATCAGTAGGTCTGATAGTAGAAATATACATGTTAGTATTGGGCAGCTGCAGATCAGAAATATACACTATACACATTACTGCTCCTTGACTGACTTTTGGCAAGTTATGCAACACTGTTCCCTACTTTTTCCAAGTATTTCTTATTGCTAAATGCATTACATAAAAGTATGGCAGGAATCTCTGTTTATTTGCCATTTTCCTACTGAATACTCCTACTGAGTGAATCTGTGTTCCCTTCTTTTTGAATGACAATCACAATTCTCCCCAGTTCCCTGAATTTATTGTGTCACTATATCCCTGTAGAGTCATAAGTAAACCTCAACATTACTCCTGTTTACATAGCATAATGTTGTCATATTGTGACCGTCATTGAATAGTAAATACGTGGAGAAATGTTTCATGTGTTCTAATTACTTACTGGGCATTAGATTAGCTTTCCCCAAGAGGGCAGATTTGAAGTCACTCAGTTCTGAGGTTGAGAGCTCAGCTCTGTACAGCAGGGGTGTGAACTTGACCAATATTGCATCTTTTTGTATAAATTGGTGGCCTCATCTTCATGAGGGAAAATCACAGGAAAAATATATATCTCAAAGATTATTGCTAGCATAAAGAGAGATAAAGCAGAAAATCAGGCTTATAGTAATTACTGGCTGAAAAAATTATAGTCATCTTCATCATCAGTAACACCCTCCTTGATAGTAGGTATTAAATTTACTGGGTGAGATATAAATAACAGTTAATGAATAAGATATTATCATGTCTCAGTTTATTCAGTAGATGACCAAAACAAGGTACAAGGCTGCCATCCTCCCACCCTGTCCTTCTGTCAGACATCACTGATCAGTAATTTCCTCCTTCATTGAGCTGGCATGTACCCTCAGGTTCCTTTTCTTTTTCCTTCTTTCTTTTTCTTCTCATCATGGACTGTATATTTAATAATGTTTTATTGAAGTGTAGTTGACATACAATATTATATTAGTCTCAGCCATACAACATAATTCAACATTTATATATAATATGAAGCAATCATCATGATAAATCACCATCTGTCACCATATAGAGTTGTTCCAATATTCCCTATGCTATATATGATATAATCACGACTTATTTATTTTACAACTCGTTTATACTACGTAATCCCCTTTCTCCTTTTTGCTTGTTCCCCCACTCCTCAGGTTTTGTTTGTTTGTTTTTTCAAAACTGGACCCTAAGCTATGTCACTTTGATTTGTCTGTGAATTTAGAATATGGCTTGTGAAGTTTGCTGGGCAGAAGCAAGACCTACACTGGAGAGACTACTTAGGATACAGCAGAAGAGGAGGAATGGCCAAACTTAAGTTTCATATGACAAAGGCAGGTGTTGGGTAAGGAACTTCTGAAAAGGATAAGTAAGGATTCCTCTGAACACCTGACTGAACCACCCATGGCTTAGAACTGCTACACCATGTGCTATTTGAATTGAACCTAAATTGGTAAGATTCTACATAGAGTTCTTAGCAATATTTTAGCAAGCACAAAAAATGCAGCTCTCAGCCTTATATTTACACATATCCTCTTTTCACAAGAAAAAAAGACTGGAAAAGACATGAAGGAAATGGTTTCCCTTTTTTTTTTTGAGATCCCAGGGAGCATGTTCTAAATGACTAAGGTGGTTCTCATCTACTCCCATAGGGGTATTCTGTCTGCATTCTCATGACAAGGTAATGCCACATCTTCAACTAAAGGACATTTTTTTTTTTCCAAGAAAGGTGGGAACAATACCCTTCAGCTTTGCATCCATAGTTCTAAAGCTGAATTCTGAGGTTATTCCAATTTCCCATTTCTGGGGTCCTACTTTGTCTTCTCACCATCTGACAAAGAAAGAAAACGAGAAATGAAAAAATTAGGTATCAAGGAGTACCCCTTACATTGGAGCTTGACCCTCTTGATGTGGTAAACAAAGGCAAAAGAAAAATTAAATTTCCTTACTAACTATAGCACATTGACAAGTCCTTGAAACAAGCAAAGCTGGGAGCTCAGCTGCCTCGATGTTGAACTTTGCTGAGGGCAAAGGCCATCTCAGCCTGACCTCTAGGATCCTGTGGGTCTACTTTATTTTATTTATTTATTTTTTAAAGATGTTATTTATTTATTTGTTTGAGAGAGAGAGGGAGGGAGAGTCCACAAGCAGCAGGGAGAGGCAGAGAGAGAGGGAAAAACAAGCTCCCTGCTCTGCAGTCCCAAGACCCTGGGATCATGACCTAAGCTGAAGGCAGACACTTAACCAACTGAGCCACCCAGGCACCTCCTGTGAGTCTACTTGAAACGTATAGAAATTCCTTTGGAAACTTCCTTTATGTCTATAGCCACCCACCCCTCCCAGTTATATGTTGGCAATCATCCCCCAAGCTTATGGCCTGCTGGTATACATCTGAAAGGTCTCAAGAGTGAGCGTATACTAAACAGTGATAAATGACCTTTTCCTAACAATAGCCAGCCCCCTCAGGATCCTGAAAACCTTCTTTCCAAAATACCTTGGAGGCCTGTGCTATCCCTAATCCCCTCCCAACATGAAAGTATATAATGGGCCTCTCCTCAGGACCCCAGTGCAGCTCTTTCTGCCCTGTCCCCTTGCTTTAATAAATATATTAGTATATATATAAAATATAAATATATATATATTTCCAACGGCCCATCAAGAGAGCCTGAAGCATTACATGTATTGGACTATGGGGCAAGCACTTTTGAAGAGGGAGTAGAGTGAAATCTCTAATGTCAGACTGATCCACCCAGTCCCAGGGATATCTAGCTATCCTAGACCATAGTAGATGTGGTTATTCAGTTCTTTAGCTGCCCTGCCCCCATGATTTTATATTTATGTAAATATTACATGGGTATCTTTATTGGAGGGTTCAATTCTGGCATAAATCAGAAATCTTTCCATGGGCTTAAACTTCAGTAACTCATTTATCTAGAGCTCTTCATCCCTCTGTTTTCTGAGAAACTTGGTCATGTTGATGAAGTTCTAGAATATAGGTGAGTTTCGGAGCTGATGACCAAGAAAGAATTCTTGAGACATCTTTGGTGCAAAATGGTGGTTTATTAAAGTACGGGGACATGACCCGTGGGCAGGAAGAGCTGCTGCCTCCGGGGATATGAGGAGTGGTCTATTATATACCTGTAAGTTGGGGAGGGAATTAGGGATAATGTAAGTCTCTATGGAATTTTGGAAGGAAGGTTTCTAGGACCTTGAGAGGCTAGCTATTGTCTGGGGGAAAAGGTTATTCATTACCAGTAATAAAACCTTTTCATGAGACCCTTTAGATGTCTATCAGTGGGCCATATTCTTGGGAATGATTGTCCACACTGTCTTGGAGTTTAGAGATAAAGTTTCCAAAGGAATTGTTAAAGTAGACTTATAGGATCCTGGTTGGGGGTAGGGGGTAAGTCAGGCTAGGATTGCCCTTTGCCCTTAGCAAAGCCTTAAGGTGAGGGTAGTTGAGTCCCTAGAGGAGAGTCACTCTGCCTGTTTTAAGGGCTTGTCAGTAGGTGAGGAAATTTAATAATTTTTCTTCAGTCTCTGTTTCTCACATCAGTGTGGCACATTTTCTATCTGCCCACTGGCAGACATGAGAGAACAACTATAGAAGATGGCTGGAGAAGTCATCAGTGTGAATGAGTCCATTTATTCTTCAGGGTAATTCGCAACCTTCAACCTGCATAAAACTTGCCAGGAGAGCATGATTGAACAGATTCCTAAGCTATGTCCCAGATGATCTGATTCTGTAGGTCTGGGATGGGGCTTGAGAATTTTATTTCTATCAAGTTACCAGGTAATGCTGCTATTAGTTTAGGACTACACATTGAATATCACTCAATTATGACACCAGTGGCAATTTTAGGATATTTTGTTGACAGATTTTAGAGAAAGAGCTTTCTGTTCTGCACAATCTTCTTTCTTTGTATCTTCACATTTAAAATGGCAGGTGTATTCCTCAACCAGTAATGATGCCTTATTTGACTCACAGATGGGATGTCAATTCAGTGCTGCTTGTGCAATGATCACATTCTATACATAATTCAAATGTGATCTGATATCAACTGTTATGTACTTTTGAAAGCTCAAATTACCATGGGTCTGAACGTGTTTCCTCAATCTACCCAAACAGATACGTAGGACTCCTAAAAATATCTCCTGTTATTCCTAATTGTCCCCTCCCTCACCAGGGGGACAAAGTTTATAATCCAGTTTCTAAAGGTGCAAGCAATTTCAGTTTCTACTGCATTCTTCCTCTGATGCCTGGTTCCCTACTTCCCACAGAGTATCCTATTGAAGGTCCTCAGTGCTGCTGATGTAGAGAACAAAGGCAAAAGGCAATATAGACAAAATTAAATTTCCTCACAACTTGCAGCCCATTGCCAAATACCTGAGGCAGAGGCAGGGTGGGACATTCCTCCAGGAACTCCCAAGTGTCCTCATGTTAATGCTTTGCTAAAGGCAAAAAGCAACCTTAGCTTGACAATGAGCCAAACCTCTAGGATCCTGTAAGTCTTGTTTAACATATGAAAGCCCATTTTTGGAAATTTACTAGTCTCTATCAACACCCCCCTCCCAACCACCACTGACTGAAAGGTCTATAACTAAGTACTCCTCACAATCCCAGGGCAGCTTTTTATGCCCATATTGTATGTCCCTGTGCTTTAACAAAGCCACCTTTTTTGCATCGAAAATATCTCAGGAATTCTTTCTTGACTCTTCGCTCCTGGGCCTCATATCAAATCACATCACTGCTACTCTGGTCACTGTCCGTTAGGACGTACTCTTCTCAAGCTACTGATCCTCAAGCTGCTGGAGCAAGCTGGGATTCTATGCAGAAGCAGGATGAAAAAACCCCACCCATTTCTGCACCACCCTTTAACCACTTTTATTATCCAGGAACCAGGGAAAAATCATTCTACATGCTTAGGACTTTTTTTTAAAGCCACTCTTGAATAGTTTCCCTGACAATAGGTCTTTTAATTGGTAAATATCGATAAATTGGTAAATTGGTAAATATTTAAAATCAATCCAAGAGGATGGATGGTGAATAAACCCTATTTACACTTTTCATTCTTTCTATTCACAACCAGTAGCCACCTTCTTCCTTCTCTAATTATAAGGCACAGTTCCACGCATATTGGTGAATACCAAATAATGGGAGTTGTCTATGCTAGGCCTATGAATTATTAATTTAGCTTTATTAACACACAATTAGCTCCTCCTAGCACTAAAGCTCCATTTTACATATTCTTCCTTTTGTCTTGCACATAGTTTGAGGCTATTTTATCATTTTAGATGAGAAATAACAGTGGCTTGTTTTGGGGGGGGCGTTTGGTAAGGATGAAGAGCAGTGATTATATTCAGAGTGTGTTGGGGGTTTGTTTCTGCAATGCTCTCCATGTTTTTCCCATTATCATTTATGCCATTTCAAGAGAATTTAGGAGGTGTTGCTATTCACATTCTCCTGGTTTGGTTTTTTTTTGTTGTTTTTTATTATTTTTTAAAGATTTTATTTATTATTTGACAGGGAGGGACACAGTGAGAGAGGGAACACAAGCCTGGGGAGTGAGAGAGGGGGAAGCAGGCTCCCCGCTGGGCAGGGAGCCCTATATGGGGCTGGATCCCAGGACCCTGGGATCATGACCTAAGCCAAAGGCAGACACTAAATGACTGAGCCACCCAAGCACCCTCCTGGTTTGTTCCTAGTTCTTGCTGTAGTTTTAATAGTCAAACAACTTCACATCTGATTTACATAAGTGACACAAATGTGATAGAGTCTGACAAATCCAAAGAATCTTGTCCCACTATTGCAGCAAACTGGATGTTAGAGAGGCTTTATTAAAGTCCTCAGGGCTTCTCAAATAAAACAAAGATTTCAGAACGAGTTACATTAACTATTTGCAAAAGTGTTCCTCTAACATTTATATGCAATTTAAACATGTTTCCCTAATTCCTCTTAACAGTCCTTCTCTCAGGGGCAGAGAAGCCTGAACTGCCTTCTGTGGTGTTTTTCTTACCTAGCAGATGCAAAATATTGAGGTTAGTAGGGCAATCCTGTCCAAGTACCCATTAATTCTTTTCATAGTTAATAAATTATGCAACAAATCATCCCAGGTTTTCCTCTGCACTTTTCTGTGATGTATCCCTCCCTTTTGTTATCCTTTCATCATCTCCTAAGGCTTTCATCATCTCTTGCCAAGATTACTAAAATAGCCTTTTATGGTCTCCCTCCATACTTACTCCTCTCAAATCAATCTTTCCTACAGTGATAGATTTACCTAAACACACAATTTAACTATGCTACTTTTACTTAGATCTGTATTTCCTACATTGTAGGATAAAGATAAAAAAATCTCTGGAGTTGAATTTTACAGTGGTTATTATTAGGCAATTTTAGGAGTTGAGAATACATGGTAACACTCCCAGCAAATAGTGGAATGCTTAAACATATGAATGTATCTTTTATGAAGAATAAGTGTGAAGACACTAATCTAGTACAAATAAAAAAAATACATGTCCTAATTTTCAGTGTTTGCATCAGCATTTCAGAAATAACAATCTTAAGCTAAAAATAGGACTAACTAAAGAAAATGGTAGAGCACTGGACATGAATCACGTTTTGAAAAGAAATCTGATTTCTATAATAAAATAAGTGTCCTAATATCAGTGGGTAACCAATATGAAGCAGATTATGGAGGTTATATCAATAATTAAATAAAAGGTGAAGAGGTAATAAGAAAGATATAAGGGGAAATATCAGTATAGATTTTGAGTAAAAGCTATTGGTTGTTCAAAATTCTTTTCAATAATAGAACATTATTTTAAAGTGCCATCTATACAAGTAATAATATTGGTTGAATATACTGTTGAGTATCAAATATTCTATTTAACTCATCAAGGACATAATCAGCAGAGAATAAATTTTGCAGAATTCATTGAAATACAATCAGTGTTTTGATAAGGCTGGGGAAGAACAGGGGTGACTTTTTGACATACAGATACCCTGGAACCAGAACTAATCTTGCTGTTCCCACCTGATGTCCTCAGAACGTCAAGCAATCGCTCTGTCTACACTGCCCAGTCCCCCCAAAACTCCATCTGTATGGTGCTAGGAAGCCAGAAAACCTGTGGTTCCAAGAGATGTAAGGAAAATACACAGAAAAACACCCAGCAAGAAAGGTAGATGATACTGCCTATTTTTAAACTCAAGTGCTACTGATCCTGTTCCAGGCTTCTTTAATTTAAAAAACTGATGAGCATCCTAAATGTAGTATTCAAAAAAAGAATCTTTAATGGCTCAAAAAAAAAAAAAAATAGAAGGCTATAACTCACTTCCAAAATCTCAGGAAATGAGAGAAGGAAATTCTTTGCCTTACAGAGAGTGTGTCTATTCCTCTTCTACATTCCCGCCTCTGGCTTATCTGTTCTCCATCTGGAGAAAGTGCTAACTCTATTGACAAACAAGTCAAATGCTGTTGAATTTGTAAAAAGGTAAGATCTTTTTTTTTGAACACGCTAATTGTATCAGTTATGTGTTGCTGTGTAAGGAGCAAACTACTCAAACTTCAGCATCATAGAGCATAGAGCATTTATTATCTCTCAGAGGCTGTGAGGTTCAGGAATCCAAGAGGGGCTTGGTTGCCTGATTCCGGCTCAGGGTTCCTCATGAGGCTGCAGTCAAACTGCCTCAAGACTTGAATGGGATGGGAGAATGCATCTTATGGCTGCTGGCAAGGAGGCCTCAGTTTATTTCTCTCCTCTTGTGTTTTACCATAAGCAGCAGCAAGAGAAACCAGGCGACACTTCGAATACTTTGTGTGGAAACCTCAGCTAGATCATGCAGTCACTATAGGCAACAATGGTGTCAAAAGTTTCTGCCACTAGAGAGCAAGGATCTCCTCAAGTTTCCAATAACATTTATCTTACTTTCCTATAAGCCTTTGGTGGGAGCCTTACCAAATAAAGACCTTTGACAAACTTATATAAATAAAAATAAATATAAAATATTTATGTATTTGTTACATAAAATATATATAAATCTAAATAAATAAAGGCTTCAACAGACTCCTTCTTCAAGGGCAACATTTGAGTAGGATCTAAAAGGAGTCAGGGAGAGAACCATGCAGCTATCAGGGGGAAGAACATTCCCACTGGAGGAAGAAGAATGCACAAAAGCACTGAAGTAGGGATGTTTGACATGGTCAAGAAATAACCCAAAGGCCAGGTGGGCTGCAGCAAAATAAATGAAGGAAAAAGTATAATGAGTAGAAAGATGGAGCTAGAGCAAGAAGTCAGATCGTTTAGTGGCTCTAAATACTTGGAATTTCTCTCTGATTGAAGTGGGGACATAATGGAGGAAATGCAATCTGATTTAAATGATAAAATCACCATCTTGGATGCCATATGGAATATAGCTCTGTGTGTGTGGTACCTATAAGTCAAGTTGGTAAACTTATTACAGTTCAAGTCAGTCCAAGTATAGACAATGCACTAAGTGTGGCTCATAGCAGCAGAATTAGTGAGAAATTGTTGGATTTTGAATGTATTCTAAAGGAAGAGTCATAGTATTCAGAGGAACTGATGCTCTTTCCAAATTTTAAAACAGAATGATGAGTAGTTAAATGTACAGATAAAACCAGCTTTGAAATAAACGGTAGTCAATATGACACTAAAAAGACAGCAAATGTTAGAGATGAATTAATTAACATAAATATTAACTTGAATATTCTATATAAGAAACAGTCAAAATACAGTGAAATTGAAATGAAAGGGAAAGAAAACAACTGAAGAAGATACTTTCTTCATCTATGAAAATCTTGTAAAAATGTTCATCTCTAATAAAGCAGTATGTGTTTGCAAGACCAATTTCAGTGTATCCATCTAAACATTAGCTACATGGTTCCAGAGACAATTCCGTCACAGTTCTGGAAGTTACCTCATTCCTTTTGTAGGCATTTACAGAAGGTCAGACACTCAGTGCTTGGGAAAGAGAGTTTACCAAAGAAGCAAACATCCCCGCCCTCTTGAAGCTTTTGTTTTTGAGGCTCTGTATTACATACTACTGGTGAGCTGATGACAAGTCATAATTTTATAACTCTCAAGACTTGGGATCATTAGCATTTGACTGAAAAACCAAAGGTACACATTCATAAAATATCAAATTGCAATCCTGATAAATAGATCATCGGGGTATTCTGTTTTACTTCTAAAGTTTGAGGTTAAAGCATAAGTGAATTAAAAACAAAACCACTTGTGCATTTCACAAATAAATCAGCTTCATAATCAGGTTCGGAAATTCAAAGTTCCTTTACTCATCTTTATGCAACTGAACTAGTTGTGATATATCATAGAATGTATTGACCCAAAGGAAAGTTTGACACATGAAAGGGACAGATGACACCTGATAATTAATGGAGCAGTACAAACAAGTCTCTCGCTGTCTGTGTTTATCAGATAAGGAATAACGAAGTAACTGAAATTGCACATCGGTAATCAGCCTTTCAGTGGTTTTAGTGCATAGATTACCTTACCATTAACTATGACTTTAAGATGTATTTGAGAGTAGCTACCTTAAAATGCATAAAGGCAAAGAATCTGTAGAACCTGAGATATTCTGACCAGGAGAGCTAAAGATTTGGAAATAGCATTTCAAAGACAAATTCAAAGTAGTTGGTAGTGTAGTTTTATCTCTTTGATTACTATTGTACTGAATATCCAATAGGAGCACTTTAAATTTTACTCTAAAGTAAAAGTGACACAGGAAAGATCCCAGGTATAGACTGGCCCTCAATCTCTTCTAGGTGTGGCCTCAGACCACTGATCCCTTTCTGTTCCAGGAGTCTGTTTTGCATCTATTTAGGTCCTATGTAGCCCCTAAAGATTTTCACCAGCACCTCCAGTCATCCTTCACCTATTACACCCCCATATACTCTCTCATATGCTCTTTTCAGAGAATTATGACGTCCGGTACTACAATTTATCTCTGTTGTCGGTGATGTACAACTAGCCACATTGTTAGAGTTAGAGTTATTTATTAGCTAATCATTAAGTTTGCAAAGAAACCTGGAGTTGTAAATATAGTCTGAGTGGTACTAGAGGTAGTTCTGGGAGTAGAGTAGGACTTGTTAAAGTATTTTTTAATTATAGGAATCATCATTTTATGGAATACATTTGCACTATAAATCTTTCCCCAGTGACCAACATAGTCTTGACATTTATTTATTTATTTATTTACAAAACCAGCACTGTTGTTGCAATCTATGCTTGAAGAAGTGCCAGATGCTATACGTATTTAAGGGAATGTACTGCTTGGAGGCTAGAGATTATTTTTAAAATAGGAGATTGGGGCATTTGTTTCTTCCCCTATTAATACTATTAATAGGGGAATAATTAATAACCTCAATCCTTAGTTGCTGAATTCACACTCATTCTTAGGGACAAAATTATGGGATTTTTTAGATGGTATGATAGTGTCAGTGGAAGCTTCAGACTCATATTTAATTGATATTAATAATAACTGAATTACTACTATTTATCAGGCACTGTGTCAGGTACTTTCACTGGTTGCCTTAATTTAGCCCAAACAAGCAGACATGGCTTAGTCCTTTTATTCAAAGAGAGAAACTGAAGCTTGACGATAAAATAACTTGCTTGAAGCATCACAGACTCTGTTTAGATTCAGGTTTTTATTCTCAGTCTAGTATTCTCTGTCATATCACACAGACACACTTATTATTAAGGAGGATTCATATCCTTAACCTTTAGTCTTAAACATCTGTGACAGTTATCATCAGAGACTAGCTACTAATCCTATTGTGTTCTGGGTTATTATTTCTTGAATGCCATTTTAATCTGAGGATTATAGGGGCAAAAGTAAGCACCCAGCTACATTTCCCAATTAGTGATTCAAAATCTTCAACATTCCCATAGACAGAGCTTCACTTCTAAATGATACATTTTATTTCAGTTTCTCAGGGGTTTGAACAAATGCCAAGAATGGACCTTGGTTTTCTCAAATTGAGCTAGATTAAATTATATCTTGTCTTCATTCTGTCATGCAATGGCTTGGAATTATAAATAGTGCTAATATGACTGCCCTTGTTCACTTTGATATACACATGACTACTAAAACCAACCTAAATTAATTAAACAAGTTTTAATTTGATTTTTAACCTTTTAAGCAGCCTAAAATAAGGGAGAAGATCTAATTTGGAAAACAGAGATGCCCAAGATGACAAACCAAATTTAATCCATGTAACAAGCCAGATAGTAACTTGACTGGAGACACATTTCTATGAGCCAGTTTATGCCCTAAAGAGAGATTAAAAAATGCTAATTTGGCACCTTAGCAACTTGGAATTAGGAAACATATATTGATAGACTGAGGAACCTGGGTTCTGGCTCAGTGGACAATTCTGCTCTGGGATACATTCTTACATTCTATGAAAAGCCATCTAGCTTTCTTTCCTTACTTTAAAAATTTTTTTGTTTCTATACCACACTTGGGAAGATTTTATTGGGGGAGGAGGAGAACTTGACAAAGTGTTCTGAATTATTTAAAAAGGAAATATGTGGTCTGTTAGTAAAGTGTTTGTGTTGGTGGTGATGATGATGATGAAGAGGAGGAGGAGGAGGAAGAGGATGGCAATATTTACTGAAAGTTTACTACATACCAGACCCTATTCTAAGTTCTTTAAGTATAGTCACTCCTTTAGTATTTATTTCAACCCCCCATTATCACCTCTATTTTTACAATGAGAAAACTATGGGACATTTTTTCTCCCAATTAACTGAAGCCAATTAACTGTATAGGCACTGTCTTCTTTTATTTGTTTGTTATTCAGTAGCTCCATATAGTCAATTTATGTCTACTGAGAATTGATTCTAGAGGCACAAAGGTGAATATGACATAAACCTTATCTCAAAGGGCTTAAAAATAAATAGGAAGCAAATATCAAAGGTTATCAGTTCCATCTAGGGACAAACTGCAGGGCAGTATGAGAGCCCATGGAGGGGGACTCCTAAGACGTTCTTAACACTCACATGGAGGGAGACAGACACGAATCAATCTTTTTTTTTTAAAGATTTATTTATTTATTTTAGAGAGAGAGAGAATGGGGGAAGGTCAGAGGGAGAGAGAGAGCCTCAACCAAACTCTGCACTGAGCATGGAGCCTGATATGGGGCTTGATTCCAGGACCATGAGCTTAGGACCTGAGCCAAAACCAAGAGTTGGATACTTACCAGAGCCACCCAGGCAACCCCCCAAACATGCATTAATTTTAAAAACCATTATGTGTTATGCAGGAAACTAAAGTAGAGAAGAATAGGGAGGTTCTGGGTGGGTAATGGTAGGACAATTTTAAATAGGAAGACTAGAAGGGAAAACATTCTTGAAAAGAAAAATATTTAAATAGAGACCAAACACTGATGTTTAATATCAGTGTTCAAATATCTGAAGAAATGCCAGTCTCATCAGAGAGAAAAGAAAGAACAAATACAAAGGCCCCAGGGCAGAATAATTCCTGATATGTTGGTGAAACATCAAGGAGGCTAGTGCAGTTGGAGGAATGTGAGTGAGAAAGAGAGTAATAGGAGATTATATCAGGGAAAAAATGGAACTACAACATCCTTTAAGGATTTGAAAGCTATTGCACATTTTCCTTTTCTTTTCTTTTTATTGTTTGTTTATTTTTTCTCTAAAGTGAGAGGAGAAATCTTTAGAAGTCTTTGAGTAAAGGAATAAAATAATTTGTGTTCCATTTTTTAAAGTAAATTTTATCTACTGCATTGAATACAGATTGTAGAGAGGTGAACAAGGAAAATGTGATACCATTTAGATCCAAAGTTAGACTGATGAGACATGAAGTGTGGGAATGAGGGGGCAGGGGGATCAGTGATCAAGGGTTAATACTTTTGAGAATGACAAAATGAAAATAAAACTCAAGGATCATTCTAATTTACACATTAGTGACAAAATGATTAAATATAACTGCAAATGATATAATGTAAAACATACCTTATCTTGCTTTATGCTTGGGCATTTCTATGCTCAATAAACTCAGTTAATATCAATAAAGATAAGGTCATTCATTTCTTTGCCTCTTGTACTCAATAAATTTAGTTACTACCATTGGCACAAACTGTATGCTATCGAAGGTAACTATCTCTCAAAAATTTGTTAATGATTAGATATTCATGTGAAAAAATGAGCTTTCACTTTTACCCCATGCCATACACTAAGATTAACTTGACATGGATCATAGATACAAACAGTAAAGTTAAACCAAAAGGACTTGAAGAAGAAAACAAAAGAAAAACCTGTACCTAGGGGTAAGTGAAAATTTCTTCGATACATCTCAAAAGGCAAAACTACTTAAAAACTGATAAACTAGACTTTTTCAAAATGAAAATGACTTGCCCTTCAAAAAAAAAAAACATGAAAGCAATGTTGAGAGGATACATATATTCTCCCAGAATTATATACAGATAATATAATACAATATATAATGTTCTTCAAAAGAGCATTTAAAAAAGGGAAAGACAGCAATGCTAGAAGGATGTGTGTGTATGTATATATTTATACATGTGCATCCACACACAAACACACCATATCATATATATATGTGAAATATACATACATTTATATATACCAAGAAATATATATCGATTATATTCAAGTTTATATAGAGTAAATAAGAACTCTTAAAACCAATACTAAAAAACAACAAGTAATATAAAATAAGCAAAATATCTGAACATACACTTCAGCAAAGATATATAAATGACTAATAAGCACATAGAAAGATGTGTAATAACAATTGCCTGAAAATGCAAATTAAAACCGTAATGAGATATGATACCTCGTCCAACTATTAGAATGGTTAAAAGACAAAAAACCCAGATAACAGCAATTATCGGCAATGATGTGGATCAACTGGGACTCTCCTACATCGCTGGTAGGAATATAAAATAAGATACTCACTTTGGGAAAAGAATTTTAAAGCTTCTTATAAATTTAAACGTAAACTTGGCTTAGAAAAATGAAATTATGTGTCCACTCAAAGAGTTGGTACATGAATTTTCACTTCAGCTTTACTCATTACAGCTAAATCTTGGAAATAATCCAAGTATTCATCAATAGCTGAATAGATCAATTATGGTATATTCATACAATGAAATACAATTCAGCCATAAATAGATAAGAACCACTAGTACACAGAACAACATGGATGAATTCCCAAAACATTATGCTGAGTGAAAGAAGCCAAACGCAATGGACAATGTGCTGTAAGATTCCATGAATGTGACTCTCTAAAAGAGACAAATATAATTTACACTGGTGGGGCAAGCTATGGTTTACCTGGATTTGTGGTGTTGGGGAAGGGGATTTAGGAAGGACATGATAGGGTTACCAAATTTAGCAATCCATCAGTCAATCAACTAAAAATATAGGACTCTCAGTTAAATTTAAATTCAGACAAAAAAATAGATTTTTTTTCACTATCTCTCAAATATTTCACGAAACATATTTATTTTTTGAAGTGCAAATTTAACTTGGCATCCTGACAGGCTGTGGTGATGGGAGTGTTCTTAATTTTGGCCATGGTAGTGCTTATGTAGATGTATGCTTTGTCTAAATACATCTAAATATACACTTTATTGTTTTTATATTTATTTATTTATTTATTTTAAAGATCTTATGTGAGAGAAAGCATGAGCAGGGGTAAGCAGAGGGAGAAGCAGTTTCCTGCTGAGCAGGGAGGCCTTATATGGGGCTCTATCCCAGGACTCTGATCATGGCCTGATCCAAAGGCAGATGCTTAGCTGACTGAACCACCTAGCTACCCCCACTTTATTGTTTTAAAATTATACCTCAATAAATTAAAAAGAAAAACTGCATTGTTGCTAACAAAATTACTAGATAAAGGAAGATGAAATCATTCACCATAACCAAAAAACATTCTTCAAAATAAGATTACTACCATAGTATTAAATTTTATGTTAGAAATGGAAAATTCATAAGACTTGCTGATTATTGAAGCTCAGTCCTAGAATTTCTCCATATAAAATTGACTGCAGGGCATAATTGCTTATTAAAGTTCAAATATTCTTATATTTCCACTTACCTGGTAAACTAGCAGCTGTCTGGAGAATTCTTCCTATAATTCTGATATGTATTTATATTTCAATCTATGGGTGCATCAGCAGAAAGGCTAATCTCCCCAGACTAGACTGCTGCCCTTGAATTTGGTTTTGAGTTTCTATAAATTTATGAAGGGGAACGAGATAACCTGGGGTGTGAGAAGCCTGGGAGCCTGGATAAGAAAGCTCCATATGAAGTCAGGGGAGGAAGAAGGGTTTCCAGTAAGTAACATCCACAGTGAATTTACTAGGAAAACAAACAGCACCAGATCTCAGATATACTGGGAATGTGTTTCATTCTCAGGCTTCACTCTGGGAGGAGGAAAACAAAGAATTTGTCCCAGAATGTACCTAACTTTCAGTCTACTGATACATAGATGCTTGAGACCAGAATTCTACTCTTTTATTAGCCTTGGAAATCCTTAGCAAACTTTCAGTTTAACATGGTTCTGGGATGGTGCCCGGTAGAAGCAAATGTGTACACTCTTTGGAAAAACACACCTAGACCTCAATTCAGACCTCAAAGATTCCCAGGATGAAAGACCTCAATATGAGACAGGAATCCATCAAAATCTTTGAGGAGAACACAGGCAGCAACCTCTTTAACCTCAGCCACAGCAACTTCTTCCTAGAAACATAACCTTTGGCAAGGGAAGCAAGGGCAAAAATGAACTATTGGGACTTCATCAAGATCAAAAGCTTTTGCACAGCAAGGGAAACAGTCAACAAAATCAAAAGACAACCGACAGAATGGGAGAAGATATTTGCAAATGACATATCAGATAAAGGGCTAGTATCCAAAATCTATAAAGAACTTATCAAACTCAATACCCAAAGAACAAACAAGCCAATCAAGAAATGGGCAGAGGACATGAGCAGACATTTCTGCAAAGAAGACATCCAAATGTCCAAAAGACAAAAGACATTTGGATGTCTTCTTTGCAGAAAAAAGTGCTAAACATCACTCAGCATCAGGGAAATACAAATCAAAACCACAGTGAGATACCACCTCACACCTCACACCAAGATAGATTAATAGAGAAATGGGGGAAAAAAGGAATATAGAAAGAGACACCTATGTTCTTGAAAAGCTTAATGTTATGCAGATAGTTCTGTATATCAGAAGTAATCAATAAACTATTTGATAAATTGTGTTGGGAAAAATATGTTTACATGTAGAAAGAAAGTACTTGGTTTCACTCTTTGCACCATCAAAAAATTACTTTCTCAGAGATTTAAGTGTTAATTTGAAAGGTAGTAAGTGCAAAGCCATTAAGAGGCAATATAAGAAACGATCTTTATGATCTCAGAGTGGGTACAGATTTCTAAAGATGACAAATAAAAAATATTTTAATAAGAAAATTTTAAAGTTTGATAAAGCCTAAATTAGAATATACAAGCATTAATTAGAGGAAGATGCTTGCACCACAAATAACTGGAAAAGGATTAGTATCTAGAATACAGAAAATTCATAGCAACCAATGAGAAAATAAAAATAACCCAATAGAAAAAAAATTCAGGAACAAAAACTCCACAGAACAACTATTATGTAAATCAATACACGCATCTCATTAATAATTGGAGACACAGAAATTATGGAGGAAAAAATTATGCCAGCCTGCTTCGTGAAAATTAAAATATCTAACTCAAGCACTGATTAGGATGTTGAGAGCTTTAGGACTACTTATACATTATTAATGGGAGTATATAATTATGCTCTACTTGGGAAATCATGTTAGAAAACAATTTAGAATTGTCTCATAAAGCTGAAGGTAAATATCTTTTACGGCCCAGAAATTTCATTCTTAATTCTTCATCTCCTGGAGAAACTCCTACATATGTGGAACTGTGACAAATAAATTCAGTGTTAAAAGCAGTGAGGTTTTGAACTGCAAAAAAGTGAATCAACCCAAATATTTTTAATAGCAAAATGTATAAATGAGTTGTGATACATTTATTTAACAAAACAGTGTAAAACAGTTGGACTGAATGAATTCATTTCACTTATCAATCTAGGTGGATGTCAAAAAACATAGTGTAAAACGAAATATACATTCATAAAACAACACATATTTTTTCCATTCTATAATAAGTCTCAACACTAAGCAAAAATGGATATTATATGCTTAGGAGATTCGTAAGTGTAAGACAAATATATAAAGACAAGTAAAGGCTCAGCATATGTTGAGGGCTTTAAAGGTACTAATTATGCTAGTTTGGGGAGCTAGATGTTGGATACAAGGGTGTTTGGAAATTATTCTTTATCTTGCATATGTACATTATATATACACATACACATACATGCATATAAATTATTTATTTTATACACATATTTCTATAAATAGCTATTTTTTAAAAGATCAAGGAAAATATTATAATGCCACTCTTCTTCACAAGAAAAGCTATCAAATAACAACATCCTTTACCAAGTACTTCCATCTGGTATAAATATGGAAATTTTTAGTTCTCTTTGTTTCTCTGCCACTGAGGCTCAATGTAACCTAGGCAAACTTTAAAATTTCTCTGTGCTTGTGATTTTCTCCTGCAAAATGTAATGCATATTTTACATTCGCCTTGGAGGAATGTCATGGGGCCCAAAATGTAACTGCTTTAAAAACAAAGCTAACAGATTTTTATCTATTCACTTTTGGACGCCAGATGCCCTAGGGAAAGTTCTTAGATTGCTCACAACCTTTACCAATGGTTTTTCAAGGAATTACATTTTTCCTTTTTCTGAGATTCACTACCATCATTTAATAACAACATCTGGTATGCACTTTAGTTTTTTAAACTATTCCATATTCGTGATATCATTTTATCCTCATAACACCCTCGTGAAACAGTGAGGAATTATTCATACCATTTTACAAAAAGTGAAGGTCACAGCACTATCAACATCCAAGGTTAGTGAGTTAATCATTTAGCTTCCACTCATTATTCTTTTTTGTTTGTTTGTTTGTTTTTTAGATTTTATTTATTTATTTGAGCGAGAGAGAATGAGAGAGAGAGCATGAGAGTGGGAAGGTCAGAGGGAGAAGCAGAATCCCTGTTGAGCAGGGAGCCCAATGAAGGACTCAGTCTCAGGACTCCAGAATCATGACCTGAGCCGAAGGCAGTTGCTTAAACAACTGAGCCCCGCAGGCACCCTCCATTCATTACTCTTTATATCATAACATACATTTGTAACTGTTTCTATATGTTGTGAAAATATTTAACCAAAGTGTTCTCTTTCATTTAGTATATTTTTTAAAAGAGCAACGACTTTCTAATTATTGACACTGTCAATTATGTCATTTTTAAAGGCTTTTAGAAATACTTAAACTCTTTCAGTAAGAGTAGTAGCTCGTTTTGTAAAAACCAATACAGATGTACAAAGATGGAAAATTTGCTTAGAGCCACAAAATGTTAGACCCTAAAGAAAGTCATTATATTTCTGATATTCTATTTTTTTTTTAAAGCTAGTTTTCTAGGGAGGAGAATTAAGTAGTTGAGTATTTTAGGGAGCTGGGAATATTATAAAAACTTACTGTGTGGGGCCCCTAGGTGGCTCAGTCGGTTAAGTGGCCTACTCTTGATTTTGTCTCAGGTCATGATCTCAGGGTACTGGGATCAAGCCCAACGCCAGGGAGTCTGCTTGTGCATTCTTTCTCTCCTTCTCCCTCTGCTCCTCCCCCTGCCTGTGCTCCTGATAAGGGAACAGAAGGCAAGTTGGCACTCCTGCCATCTCCCTTGTGGTATGTGTGACATTCCTCAGGTACTCCTGGCTGCCCTAAAGGAAAAATGAATAGTTAACTTGTAGAGATCACAATCCTGCAAGACCTGAAGTCTCCCTCAGTTTACATATGTCCTAGTGATTTACAAAGAAGAAGCTTTCTTATCAATAGCCCAACTTCCAGAGATCCATAACTCAGTTGCTGAATCCCTAACATCACCCTCCCGTTCATAAAATTGAGGGAGGCTGAGGTGGAAGGAAATGTACATAAAGCTGAATTTCTTCTAAACCTAAAGCTCATTGACAAGGACATGTGATAGGAGGAGTATAACATTCCTCCAGGAAACTCCCAGCTGTCTTCATGTTTGTACTTCATTAGAGGGTAAAACAGCTTGGCCTAACAATAACTAGGTCTCCATTATCTTGAGAGTCTTCTTTACCATATGACAGGCCTTCTGAACACACCCTTTGTCCTCACCTCCCCAACTCCTGAGTATATAATCAGCCTTACAACACCGATCCCAGGGCAGCATCTCTTTCTGCCCATGGGTCCTGTCCCCAGGCCTTAATAAAATCACCTTTTGGCACCAAAAAGGTCTCAAGAATTCCTTCTTGGTCATCGGCTCTGGACTGCATCCCACTGAACCTTACTTATATTCTAAACCTTCATCACTTGCGCTCTCTCTCAAAAATAAATAAATAAATAAATAAATACCTAAATAAATACAAATACATAATAAATAAATACATAAATAAAAATAAATCTTAAAAAAACCCTTAATGTGCAACTTCATTTATCGAATCCCCTTAATTTCCAGATTAAAGAGATGAAGTGCTGCTTATTACTCAATATTTAGCCTCTAAGCAAGAGGAATTCTAGACTTACGCTTTTTTTTAACCTCCATCTACTTCCTGATAAAATTAATTAGACTTTAATAAAATAAATAAATAAAAAATAAAATAAATAAAATTAATTAAGACTTTTTTTTCTCATGATATTGTCTAAAATCTGTCTTCCACCTCCGTTTGCCTTTTCAAGATCTTGTTATATATTCTTATTAGTCGGGGCTTTCCAAAGAAAGAGAACCAACAGGATATGTGTAGGGGGCTGTGTGTGTGTGTGTGTGTGTGTGTGTGTGTGCTAGAAATAATTATTTTAAGGCATTACCTCAGGTGAATGTGGAAGTGTGGCAAACCCAAAATCTGATGGATTAGGCAGGCGGACTAGAAACTCAAGGAAGAATTGCAGTTTGCTAGCAGGAGTCTTTGCTTGGGGAAGGTCACCCTTTGTTCACTTAAGGCCTTTGACTGATGGGATGAGATCCTGTCACCTTATAGCTTTACTCCAAGTCCACCTACAGAGATGTTTGTTAATCTCATCCAGAAAACAACTTCACAGAAATACCCAGAATAATTTTATTTGAGCACCATGGTCCAGCTAGGTTGTCACAGAAAATTAACCATCACAATTTTGAATGCCCTAGACTCCAAGCTGCCCTCTCTACGTGTTCTCCATGCTTACAGTATAACTCATTTTGTTGCAGGATTTCTTTTCCTTCATGGCTACCATTCTGGGGCACACCACTTAGAAGAATCGAGAGATAGACCAGACGAAGAGTAGCAGGCAACAGAGCAGCTTATTGAGTGATAGTAAAATTTATTGAGCCATAGTAAGATACTCCTGAGGAGGGAAGAGACCTGAGAGGATTGCCAATGGAATTTCTAAGTTTAGGGGGTTTTATGGGCTTGTTGGCAGTTGTTTTAATCTGATTAACTCTCCCGTGCTTGTCACCCAATCAGGGTTTTGCCCATGTTCTCATCTACCTATCAGGTGGGAGAGGGTGGAGGGCTCCTTCTAGGGTGAAGTAAAATCCTTTTAAGGGTTCTTTCCTCTTGGGGAGGGGGTGTGGGGTTGTCCCTGCCTGCCTTTATTTCAACTATCTTTCATTAATTTCAAACGCATACTTTACATTTTTATTAAATCCATTTGATGTCCACTTTTGATAATTACTACAGATTAAATACTCGTGTTCCCCCCAAATTCACAGGTTAAAATTCTAATCCCCATTGTGAGTATATTAGAAAGTAGGACTTTGGAGGGGTGGTTAGGTGATGAGGTGGAGCACTATGAGTGGGATTAGTGGTCTTTTTAAAGAGACCACAGAGAGCTCCCTTGCCCCTTCTACCATGTGGAAACACCATGAGAAGATAGCTGTGCATGAACCAGGAAGGGGGCTCTCACTACACATCTAGTCAGCTGGTGTCTTGATCTTGGAACTCCTAGTCTCCAGAATTGTAAGAAATAAATTTATGTTGTTTATTACCCACCTAGTCTATCATGTTCTGTTATAGCAGCCCCAAAGGACCAAGACGATAATACCCCATTAAGACAATCAGACAAGCTCAAAACTTTGTTTTTTAAAATGCTTAAAGACACTGAAGTGGTAAAATAGATTGGTAATCTTAGGAAGATTTTGAAAAGGATGGAGCTGTACCTAAGGTGTTAAGAATGGCATTTGGGACAGTTTTTTGGAGGAGGCCAAAATCAGAGATAGATGCCAAGAGGCAGTGAGACTGAATAGTCTTTGGTTAACAGTCAAGGGTAAAGAAGAAAAGCAATACCATCCAGATTATACCCAGAAGTAGAAGCACATAAGTAAAATCTTTCATTTCGAGTTTGGACCTTTAAAAGGTTGTGCACTAGAAATAATGGCGAATTGGATATAGGTCCTCCCAGGGACTACAGCTCAACTGGATGTCAAACCCTGAAAGTGTTATTTATTTTATCAAAATGGGGCAGTGGAGAGGAGCTTGGGTTATTTGGTGGAATGGTTTTGCTAGCAACAACAGACCAAGCTTACAGCCCCAGTCTCTGCCTACTGGATGTTCCTACCATAGATACCAGCTCAGTGAAATCCTCTCTTGGTAGGCTTTTTTTGTACTTTTATAAATAAACACTGAGAGAGAGAGACTAGTCTAAACCACCTCACTTTATAACACATGTGCAAGCACTGCTAGACTCATTTTGTAGCTCATACACATATTAGCTTCATGTGTTTAGTTTTTTGTTACTTGTGAAAAATGGACATCTCTAAACATACTTACTTTTCTGCCACTTTTCTTATTCTTTATTTAAGGGCAAGCAATATTTTCTTGACCGCAAATATTTGGTAATGAAATATTTTCTCTTTCCTAGGGCTGTGTATGCTCTTGCATAATTATATGGATGGCAGTATAGAATAAACATATTTTTGGAAAATAGAAATTGTTATTGGTTTAAAAAGTTCTGGATATTGGTGATTTTCTTTTGGTGACTTGGTGGAAAGCCATTTGAGAATATTTAGGTTCTTTTTTGTTGTTGTTTTTTAAACTTCTGGCAAAAAGGTGGGATTTCTGTATACAGGATAAATGAGTGAATGAAAATATGTCCATAGAAGTTAACAGTAAGTGGGGCCTTTGAGGGTTGAGATTTTTTAACGTAGAAGGGTATCTTTACAAATAAATCTTATTTAATTTCAAAGGAACTTGAGAAAAAAAAACACTGTGAAAATAAAGCAATAGATAGTTAATCTGGATCTTTTGTTCTTACACCAGTGAAGGGAGGCATGCCAATAAAGAGGCTCCCCGCTCCCTCTCTCTTTCTCATGTAACACACACACACACACATACACACACACACACACACAGGACTGTGTCTAAAAACTGCCTTCCAAAAGCAATCACAATTCTATAATTCTCTGTGGAGGAAAATAACATCATTTTAGACTTCAAATTATTTTTACAAAAAATTCTGCACATTTAATAATAAGAACACTATCAGAAATAAAGGAACAATATAACAGAGCATAAATTGTAAGCAACTGACCCAGAACTACAGAGCATCTGAGTTTTCTTGAAATGGACTATAAAATTACTATATTTACTATGTTCCAGAAGATAAAATACATGATTAAAAACTTTAACAGATAACTGAAGAATGTAAAAAGTAATGCAATGGAAATTCTAGAACTGACAAACACAATAATCAAATTTGAAAATACAACTGATGGGCTCAGAAATAATTAGCTTTTAATTGATGAGGAGAGAATCAGCATTTTAAGACTGGTCCCAAAGAAGCAGAGTTTAGCACAGAGAGGCAAAAGACTAAAAATCAGAAGAGAAGTTAAGGAAACAAAATGGTGAGACACAGTGAAACAACCTAACAGAATTTAATCAGTATACCAGAGAATGAAGCAGAACTTATATTTAAAGAAATAGTGATTCACAATTTTACAATGCTATTGAAATACACTAATCTGTAGATTTGACAAACCCTAAGAACCTAAGCAAAATAAACGAAATTAAATCCATGCCCAGGTCAATCATAGTAAAAGTGCTAAAAAGTAAATAAAAAGAGAAAAACCTTAAAAATATAGAGTGACTATCTTTTAAAAAAACAAACAAATACAGGCAACAAATAGCCTAACAACTGACTCCTCAGAAGAAACAATGTAAATAAATACAAATTCCTTACCAGTTTTATGATTTGTAAATATTCCTTCCCATTCAGTGGTTGTGTTTTCACTTTTTTGATGATGTGTTTTGAAGCTCAAAATGTTTTAATTATAATTAAGTCCAGTTTACCTGTTTTTTTTTTAAAAAGATTATTTATTTATTTATTTGACACAGAGAGAGAGAGAGAGAGATCACAAGTAGGGAGGGGGGTGGGAAACAGTCTTCCCACTGAGCTGAGAGCAAGATGTGGGGCTCTATCCCAGGATCCTGAGATCATGACCTGACCTGAAGGCAGAGGCTTAACCCACTGAGCCACCCAGGTACCCCTTGTTTTTTCTTTTATTGCTTTTGTTTAAGTGTTATATCTAATAAGGCTATGCATACATTTATGCATATATATGAAGACTAAGGTCTAAAATTATTTCAAAAGTCAATAGGATTGGGGCACCTGGGTGACTCAGTCGGTTAAGCCTTGTCTGCCTTTAGCTCAGGTCATGATCCCAGGGTCCTGGGACTGAGCCCCACATAGGGCCCCACTTCTTTTGTCCCTCCCAGCCCCTCCACACCCCCTTATGCTTTCTCTCTCAAATAAGTCAAATCTTCAAAAAAAAGTCTATAGGATTACCTACACTTAACCTTATTGCTAAATAACCTGTTTTTCTCAACATGTTAATATTTCTATCTAATCATAGAAAAAACTGTGTTTTCTATAGGTTGTTCTTTGTTCTGATTTCCAATTCTGTTGACCTTTCTTATGTTACCCAAGAAGCTGAAAAGTTGGCTTATCACTTTAAATATAACAAATATGAAAATGTTTGCCAAAAGCAGAATTGACATTTCCTTATGCCTTAAATCCAGACCTTCACTTCTAGTTATCAATCTCCTGCAAGATATTGAACAGTGGTGATCAAATGTATTTGTCAGATCATTTTTTGGTGAAGTATGTTTCTTGACATCTTATTTCTTGCTTAGGTAATTGAAACATTATGGTGCAATAAAATCCTCAAATCAGAATCACAAGTTGATGAAGACTGGGATGAGGGTGGAAAATATAAGGAGACTGAACAAGGAGAAATACGGCCTGGATTGGTTGGTATTGTCAGGAAATGAGAAAGCTGTCTCTGCTATGCCAAGCACCTTCTGCTCTCACAGCTTCTTCCATGATCATGTGTGTTCTTGCTCTTATTCAGAGAGAGAGAGGGTCACAGTAAGAGAACTCAAAATGTTTGCCCAGTAGCAATGATGACAATCATTCTCTAAGCGTGTTACAGTGGTTTGAGTCTTGCTCAATATTTTTATTCTGTGGATCATTCATTACTAATTGAGAGGCCATAAGTTCCTTTTATCTTTTAGAATAGAATTACTCAGATGACTAGAGCTTCCTCTAGTTCAAGAGATTAACTTTATTAACTTACAATACTCAGAACAAATCTGCCCATTCATATTCACTAGTAGGAAACCACAGAATGCACCTCTTACACTTTTTTTTTTTCTGCTTCTTAACTTACTTCATGGAAACAAAGTCCTATAGGCCATGGCTTGCTAGAAATACTGTGAAGAACATTCATTATACTACTGACTTCAACTTTTTGCTTTGGGGTAAATAGTCTTACAGACCACCAGATAAGCAGTAATTTAAAAGTGTCCATGTTTTATGCATTTTGGAGTTACAGTCCAAATGGATCATTTATTAAAATATTTATAATAAGAGAATCTGGAAATAATTATGAAAAGTGTTAAATATGAAAACAAAATAGCTCAAATAATTTTTAAATTGGGATTTTTGTTCAGCTCATTTTTGTTTGTTGGTTTACTTGAGCCAAGTTAATATGAGGTTGTGACAAAATTCAGAAAAGTAATCAATCTTGGGCACCTGGGTGGCTCAGTTGGTTGAGTGTCTGATGCTTGATTTCTGCTCAGGCCGTGATCTCAGAGTTGTGAGATCAAAGACCCGGGGGTTCTGCATTGGGCATGGAGCCTGCTTAAGATTCTCCCTCTCCCCCCTTCCCCCTTTCCTTCTCTCTGTCTCTAATAAATAAATAATAAAATATTAAAAAGTGTTCAATCTGTTTATATAGTCAAAAATAAAGGACAGATTAAAATCTGTACATGAAGAATAAATACACAAGATTTGCAATTTTTCTACATTACATTTATGTGCAATCAAGTAGCCGAGCCTAAAGCAGCACTTAGAAATAGGAAATCTCTTAGAAGAAACTGACAAATGTGAAGGAGAAGGGCTTTCTGATGCTGTGATTGTTGGCAGTCAGTTTTAGTTTCAAAAAAAGAAGAAAGAACCTGAGCAACAAATGTAGGAGTCTACTGCCACTTCACTGATTAGAAAAGGAATAGGACAAAAAGTCAATGACTACCTCTTGGGTAATAAGCACTTCAACATAACATTTTCATCACAATACTCAAAATTAATAATCCTGTGATATTATATTACCCATTTTCTAGACAGATATTATGAAAAACTAAGTCATCTTCCCACGTTAATTCTGGGAATAAGCAATGAATTTGGACTCATGTTCTCTTGAAAAAAATTATGACCTTACTAATTGCTCTTGGGATTTCTCTGGAGTGAAAGATTATTTCCCCATAGCTTCCTTAGTCCTCTAGAATCTTCCATTTGTTTGGATTTTAAAAAATAATTCTTTTCAGCCCTATGATAATATTCAGACAGCATAGTTTTTGCTACCATGGAATTGGGGAATGAAGGATAAAATATCAGAATGTAAACAGTCACTGAATGTCAGACCAAGATGATCCCACCAATCTTATTTAAACTTCCCACAATCATCTGCTTTTCCAAATATTTAAGGAGGCTGTGGGATTTAATACTTTATTTTAGTACACATTGTGAAAATTTTCAAGTGTAAAAAATGAAATTTTAATATCACAGTTATAGTGTGAATCTGTTTACATACTCTATGTATATCTGTACTTCATCTATAAGACAGCAAATTCCGGGGATTTTAAAACACCATTTTTTGCTCCCATAAGGGGTCATGGCTCACACTGAGACTACATGATCTACATGATCTATATGACGGTCACTTTCTTTCTTCCTTTTTTTTTTTTTTTGGTCACTCTATTTCTAATATTGCTTGTGTCTTCTTTCATTTTCACTTGAAAATCTTTCCCGTGGCTTTTCTATTCTTTAACCTTTTTCAATTTTAGGCTCTTTTGATCCTAGTTTACCTTTCACTAATTTCTGCATATATTAGTTTTTTTCCTTGTACTTTTACTTTATATTTGTGTTCTTTATTTCTAACTTAAGTGATTAAATACTTGGCATTTTGGGGGCTTTTTTCTCCAATATAAATATTTAAGTTCAGTTATATCCTGCAATCTTTTAAGTCACATTTCAATTATAGCTAATAGCTACTGAACACAAACTATTTTTACTGATCTGTGATAAGATTTTATATATTGTCACTCATTTAATCCTCATACCAACACCTTTAAGTCAGGAGTATTATTTTATTCCTTTTTTCACAGAAAGTAAAGAGAAGAAAATGACTAGGTCAAGGTCCCACAGTTAGCAAATCTGGAGGTAAGATTCAACTCAAGCAGTCTGACTCTTGAATTCATTAAAATAAATCTCTCCCTCTAGAGCATTCATTTTATCAGTTCTGTTTCTCTGGAGAATCTAATACAGGTTCTTTTCTCAAACTTGTCTTAACCTAAATACATATTCATATTTATAATTATATATACTATATTATATATATATTTATATATATAATTTATATATTATGTATACCATATTATTATCATATTTATAATTATATATACCATATATATTTACTTTTACTGTATATTATATATAGCACATATATTTACATATTCATATTTTAAATTATATATATCATATATTTTGCTTTTTATATATACCACATATGGTATATATATATATA
>RCUC01125332.1:0-22020 GCA_003697995.1 Taxidea taxus jeffersonii | reverse complement strand
AAAAAAAAAACACCTCAATTGGGGCGCCTGGGTGGCTCAGTGGGTTAAAGCCTCTGCCTTTCGCTTGGGTCATGATCCCAGGGTCCTGGAATTGAGCCCCACGTCGGGCTCTCTGCTCAGCAGGGAGCCTGCTTCCTCCTCTCTCTCTCTCTCTCTCTCTCTCTCTCTCTTTCTGCCTGCCTCTCTGCCTACTCGTGATCTCTATCTGTCAAATAAATAAATAAAATATTAAAAAAAACAAAAAAGCAAAAACCTAAATCTGCAAGAGCACCAAAAATAAATTACTTAGGAATCAATGTAAGAAAAGAGGTGTAAAATCTCTCTCCTGCTGAGAGAAATTTAACACCTAAATCATGGAGCTATGTCATGATCTATGGATACAACACAATCCCAATCAAAATCCTAGCAGGCTTCTCTGTAGAAACTGATTTCTATGGCAATGCAAATGACCTGGAAGAGCCAAAGCGATCTTAGAAAAGAACAAAGCTAGAGAACTTACACCCCCTAATTTTGAGACTTATAAAACTACAGCTGCCAAGATGTGTGGAAATGAGGAAAGGAAAGACAAAGGATTGCTAGAACAGAACAGAGATTCAAGAAACAGACCCACTCAGGGCACCTGGATGGCTCAGTTGATTAAGCGTCTGCCTTTAGCTCCAGTCATGATCCCAGGGTCCTGGGATCGAGTCCTGCATCAGGCTCCTTGCTTGGTGGGGAGCCTGCTTCTCCCTCTCCTTCTGCCTGCCTGCCTGCCACTCCCCCTGCTTGTGCTCTCTCTCTGTCTCTCTGTGATAAGTAAATAAATAAAATATCTTTAAAAAGAAAAAGAAGAAACAGATCCACTCAGATACAATCAATTCATTTGCAGTAAACATATCAAGGTAATTCAGAAAGGAAAATAAAGTCCAGAACTGGATAGGTAGGTAAAGATTTCTTAGGACATTAAAGCACAAAACTTTAAAGGAAAACTAAATGAATTAGACTTCATCAAAGTTAGACTTTACCAAAATTCAAAAATTTTTTTGTTCTTCAAGAGATAATTAAGAAAATGGAAACACAAGTCATATAGTGGGAGAAAATAGAATACATATATCTAACAGATGAGCAGTACTCAGAACATAATAATGAACTTTCAGAGCTCAGTAATATGAAAATAACCTCATTTTTAAAAAATGGACAAAAGACTCAGACACTTCACAAAAGACACAGAGATGGCCAATAAGTACTTGAAAATATGCTAAACATCAACAGTCATCAGGGAAATGCTAATTAAAACCACCATGCCACATAATTAGAATGCCAGAAACTCAAGACTAACAAATACCAAGGGTTGGCAATGCTGTGGAGCAACTGGAAAGCTCAAACACTGCCCGAGGAATAAAAACGGCAAAACCACATTGGAAAACGGGCAGTTTCTTAAAAAATTAAGCAAAAAAGATGACCATAGAGCCCAGCTAATATAAGTATTTTCCCAAGAGAACTGAAAACAGCTATCTTCACAAAGACCTAAACAACAATGTATGTAGCAGCTTTGTTCACACTAGCCAAAAACTGGAAAACAAAAACAAAACCCAAAAAATCAAATGTCTATTAACAGGTGAATGGATAAAAAAAACCACTATAAAATGGCTATGGAACAGAATACTTTTCAGCAACAGTGCTCTGAGAACATCCAATAAGAGAATCTAACTGAACCTAGCAGGTCAGGGACAGCTTTCTTAAGGAGAAGGTGGGTATCTGAAAGAAGGCTGGAGCCTGCCCAGGGAGGTGGAGTAGGTAATGAGAAATAAAGAGCACTGCAGGCAGCGGCTTAGTCAAGAGCCCCTGGCAGAGGAAAGGTGGCACATTCACGGAAGCGAGAGATGGTCTAGCTTAGAGAGCAAGGAGAGAGAAGAAAGATAGGAGTTGAGGCATGGAAGGGCCATGCCAGGCAGGCTTTATAGGCCTTGTTAAGGGTTTTGATGTTTATCCACAAGGCTATAAGAAACCTCAAAAAGGGTTCTAAACAAGAGGATGATATAACTGGCTTGACATTTTTAAGCCCACTAGCTACAGTATGGAGAATTCGCTGTCAGGGTGTGAGTGGCTGGGAAGGAGCCGCTCACGGCCCCTGCCGACCTCCTGATAACGGATTGTGGCTTATACTGGAATAGGATGATGGAGATGGGCAGGAATGGATGGCTTTAATGGGCTCTGAGAAGTATGTGGGACTGTACTGAGGGGATAAGGCAGAAGACAGTATTGGCACTGACTCCAAGGTTATGGCTCAGGGGATGGAATGGGAAGAGTCCATGCCCCAACACAGAGAATGCTAGAAGGAGGCCTCATTTGATGGAGGGCTAAAGTCAGCTCTGGACACACTGAATTTGAGGTGCCTAGGAGACATCTGAATGACAATGTCTACCAGGCATTTGGACACGTGAATGTTAAAGTTCACAGGATCCCAGAATAGAGTCAAAACTGGGTTTTATGAAGATGGTAATTAACACAGCAGGTGCATAAAACAGATTAGAGAGAACATAGGACCAGGATAAGAGACAACTTGGAACCACATCTTAAGGGACTCAAATATTTAGACGATGACCAGGGAAATGTGGGCGAGTAAAGGTCACTAAGAAGTGACCTGGGAGAAGGCTGGGAAACCAGAAGAACATAATATAGGAGAACTCATGGAAGGGTTTATATAGGAATATAGGAAGAACTCATGAAAACTCCGTGTTTTCAAGAAGGCTATGGAAACTGTGTTGAAGGCTAATAAAAGAGGAAGAAAATGTCCACTGAATTTAGGAGCATAGAGATCACTGCTAATCTTAGGAGGAGGAGGTCCTATGGGAAAAAATAGGGATATAACCCAAATTAGAGTGGACAGGGGACGGAAGCAGTGAATAAGGAAGTAGAGAAAGTGATCACATATAATTTTAAATAATGGGCCCAACTTCCTATTTTAAAGCTGGGTTGTAATGATGATGATGAAGAAAACAACTTGGACGAGATTGTGAAAGACATTGCCTTTGTGAAAGCTCAGCCCTTGAATTCAGCCAGAGAGGTTGCGTTTCCTTTTCCTGTGACATAGGTGGGTGTTGTGAGTCATGAGTTCAAAGTTTCCTTTATTATGTTACCTTCATAACTACCCCGAATGTGGAGGATGGGGTTTACTGGCCCCTTCAACACAGGTGACATGCCAGTGACAGGAGGAAGGTACAGAGCAGGGGAAGGACATGCAGAAATAAAACAGTGGTCCTACTCCTCAACACCTGTGTGCCAGAAGTTTCTGCTGGGCCATTAAATCCAGATCCTCAAGAACAGTTAGAGAAAATCATAAAAGCAAAATGACACAAATATATTTGGTAGCAAGCAACAGAGAATGGTCTCTTCCTTAGTTCCCATTTATCTGGGAAGTGCAAGTGTGTGCCGGGAGAAGGAGATAAATGCAAAGATCACACTTGTTGGTTCTAGAGAAGGGTAGAGCTGAAGAGAAAGAAAAGCTAAATATTAAGATCTCCGGACCCCGGGGTTTTAGGCTACAAAACTAATGACTGACTGAGGAAATGACTGAGCAAACAATGGGGGCGAGTGTAAGTGCTGGGGAAAGAATTTTGAGAGCGGGGATCAGGCCACAGATGGCAAAAAAAAAAAAAGAGCCATTCCCTAAGTCAAGAGGAAAACATGTTCTGACTTTGTTTCCTCAGATGTGTGTATTAGGACAGGAATTGAGGAGCTTCTAACCTGGATCTCCACAGAGGGGGAAAAGTGAGGAAGGAGCAAGGGTGGCTTGGAGGCTGGCCCAGCCTAAAAGCAGAGGGAGCACCTGGGGGAAAGACACGGGAGCCTGAGCCCAACTCCCCTGGAAAGCCATGCAGGCGCATCCTGCCTCCTGAATCCCTGACACTCCCCCAAGTCAGACAGCACGTCAGTGCCCTCAGCCTCTGGATATTTTAGCAAGTGGCTCACTCTCTCTAAGGTTGCCAGCAGGCTTCCAGTTATGGGCACCCACTGGACCATATGCTTCATACATGCTATCTCATCTACGCTTCACTGAAACCCTGGGAGGTAAGTATCCCATCCTCACTTGACTGAAAAGGAAGCTAAAATTCAGAAAAGTCCTCTGCCCCAAGGTCCCAGGAAAGGGACTTGGGTTTGAGCCCACACCGGCATGACTCTAAAACCCATGTTATTTCCACCAGAACAAAACTCAGGCTAGGCGAAACCCATCTGTCTCAATCAGGAGGGCAAAAGAAACCTGTTGGGGGCAGAGGACAGAAGACCACATAGAAAAGAAAAAAACTGAAGACTAAAAGGAAAAGAGGAAATTTCTTTTCTGAAAATGAGAAGAATTACAAAAGAAATTGCCTAGAAAAGAGAAAAGAAGATCATCTGATTTAAGAAATGGGAAAAATGCCTGGGAATGAAAAAATACTTCAGGACCCAGGGACAGAGAAGCTGGGTTTGGAAGGCAGAGCGAGGATCTCTAGGGGGAGACTGAAGATGCTGGCGGGTGCCCCATTCTTCAGGTTTGAGAGGAGACAGCGTTCAATTACTGACCTTCCTCTCTCTGGTCACATGACTTGTGCTAGTATAAAAGCTTTCTACCAGCGGGTTCCTTACAATTTTTTCCTGTGTGAAATGGGCAGGAGCAGTGGCTAAAGTGCTGTTCCTCTTTCCCAGAAGATTTCGGACTTCCCTTCAGGACTAATCCCAAGAAGCCAACTCTCTGGACTAAAGACAAGGCAAGGCGGCTGGTTCAGTGCTTGTGCTCTAGGAAGTGATGCTAGGATCTGGAGTGGAGGGGGAGGTGCTGGGGGGCTGCTGGAAGCCTGTGAGAAACTGGATGTGAGGCTCATACCTGGAGACAGGAGCCAGTGGAGGTGGGATCGAGGAAACAGACCGGGACCTCAAGCCCAGAGAGAGGATGGAGGGGCCGGGCTGTGTTTGGGCAGCAAGGGTTACAAGCCAAGTGGAACCTGAGTGACCCCGTTAAGAGTTCTTCTGGTGAGAGTCGAAACACTGGACTTTCACGAATATGCTCTAAAGTCTTTGAGGGGACAAGCCCCAAAAGATAACACAGGCTCACCCTTCCTCCCCTCTGCCCCTCCCTTACATCTCATTAGCTTCCTCTTTTCAGTACTAGTCCCAGAGTCCGGCATTGGTCAGGGGAGAAAAAGGCAGAGGAGAATCTGTTCTGCAAAAGGAGAGGAAGACGAGGTAGGGGGTGGGTTGGCGGGGGTGAGGCACCTGCTTCCTGGGCGTGTGGTGGGGTCCGGTGGAGAGCCGGCACTGGGTCTCACGGCCTGGGTTCTCCCAAGAGGTAGCTCACAGCCCTCCTCTCGTGACATGAGGCTTGCCTTTTCTCTCTGCAGATCTCTGAGTAAAGAACTTAAGGAAAGGTGGAAGCTGATAACAGTAGCTTCCTGTATCTGTGAGGAGAGGAGAAAGCCAAGGGTTGGTCCCCCCCAGAGACACATGATGGCAAACGTAATAACTACTGCTTAATATCCCGCCCCAGGCAAAGTCAATAATTGCTCTGGGTAGTTCTGGCAGGTGGTGTGAGCAAGCGGTGGCAGCAGCAGAAAGCTTTGGCCTGGGAAGGGGAGAGCACCAGGGAAGATGTCTCCATCCTGAACCAGAGCTGGGAGAGGGGGGCCGCAGGCTGGGAGTGGGACCTCCTGACCCTGCCCTTTTCCAACCTCTTCCAGAGCCATCATGACTGCCTGGCGCAACCCCCTCATCCTCACGGCCTACATCGTCATCTTCCTCACCGGTCTCCCTGCCAACCTCCTGGCCCTGCGGGCCTTCATAGGACGAGTCCGCCAGCCCCACCCTGCCCCCATCCACATCCTCCTGCTCAGCCTGACGCTGGCAGACCTCCTGCTGCTGGTGCTGCTGCCTTTCAAGATGATAGAGGCCGCGTACGACTTCCGCTGGTATCTGCCTGAGTTGCTCTGTGCCCTCACGGGCTTCGGCTTCTACAGCAGCATCTACTGCAGCACGTGGCTCCTGGCGGGCATCAGCATCGAGCGCTACCTGGGAGTGGCTTTCCCTGTGCAGTACAAGCTGTCTCGCAAGCCTGTGTACGGAGTGATCGCTGCCCTGGTGGCCTGGATCATGTCCTTTGGTCACTGCACCATCGTGATCATTGGTCAGTACTGGAACTCAACCCAGAATGCCACGAATGACGACGGCATCACTTGCTACGAGAACTTCAATGACTCTCAGCTGAAGCTGGTGCTCTCAGTGCGGCTGGAGCTGTGCCTCTTCCTCTTCTTCGTCCCCATGGTGATCACCATTTTCTGCTACTGGCGCTTCGTCTGGATCATGCTCACCCAGCCCCACGTGGGGGCCCAGAGGCGGCGCAGAGCTGTAGGGCTGGCTGTCGTGACGCTTCTTAATTTCCTGGTGTGCTTTGGGCCTTACAACATATCCCATCTGGTGGGGTTTTTCACGAAGAAGAGCCCCCTGTGGAGGGCGGAAGCTGTGGTGTTCAGTTCCCTCAATGCCAGTCTGGACCCCCTGCTTTTCTATTTCTCTTCGTCAGCTGTGCGCAGAGCCTTTGGAAAGGGGCTGCAGATCCTGCGGCATCAGGGTTCTTCCCTGCTGGGGCGCAGAGGCCAAGAGACAGCAGAGGGGACAAATGCGGACAGGGGTGTGAGTCAAGCAGAGGGAGCTCCGAGTTCTGACTTCACCACAGACTGAGGGTGCTCTAGACCTTTCGAGGCACTCTGGGTGACACAGGCATTGAACAGGCTGGGAGAGGGGGAAACAGCAGGGTTCCCGTCCCAGGGTCAGAAATCCACAGACCAAGCCACTGCTGGGGCTGTAAAAAATCGCTCTCCGCGGCTTGGTATCCTTTTCTGACTGAAGTTTTCTTCCCAAAGGAGCACAGCTCCAGGACAAAAGGAGAAATGGTTAGGCCTAGAAGCACTCTCAGACCAGGGTTTCAGAAGAAATATAGCTAACACAAATTCAGTCCTTGTGAGATAGTTGGGAGCTGGGGATGATCAGGCTGAAGCAGAGTCCTAAAGGAATCTTCCTACACACCTTGAAACAATACCTAGACACTGGTCTAGCTGTGGATACTAGAAAGGAGACAACAGGAGAGAGATGGACGAGAACACCAAATGAGGTCAAGGAAGACTCAGGAAGACTATGAGTCGAGAGGACTAAGCGGGAGGACTGAGGACTATGCCTTCTAACGATCTAGGTTTGCACTGTATTGCTTTGACCTGCCGCTCTGTAAGTATGCTCCAGTCATCGTGTGTATCTTGTCTCCCCGTATTAAACCTGCCTGACGTCTGGTCTTGTCTTCTCCTTCTGTGGCACCCCCACACAGGTCAGGACACAGCCTGGCCAGTCAGAGGTCAACACAGACTAGCATAGGAGTAGACAACCTGGACTGGCAGATTGAAAATAAATATGGTAAAACTCTGAAGCAAGTGTCTACAATTTCTGTGCTTTTCTACAGGTTCGGGGAGGGTGAACATGCAAGGAAGAAGACGACTCAGCAGCACAGGGGGAGGGTGATGCATGTGAAACCACAGAAGTATTTTAAGGTCAGGGTGTAATGAGTGGAGTTTGGGCGGGGGTGGAATCCTGTTTCCATTGGTGAACAGAGATGGGACTTAGAAAGAGGGTGGGGGTGAATCCTGACTTAACATCATCAGGTGGACAGGGGCCTAAACCACATGACTCTCCCGCTTAGAAACCTGCAGTGTTTTCCTATTGTCCAAAGTTTGGGTCCCAGGAACTCTTTTTTTTTAAATATTTTATTTATTTATCTGAGAGAGAGAATGAGAGCATGAGAGGGGAGAAGATCAGAGGGAGAAGCAGACTCCCCATGGATCTGGGAGCCTGATGCGGGACTTGATCCTGGGACTCTGGGACCACGACCTGAGCTGAAGGCAGTCGCCTAACCAACTGAGCCACCCAGGCGCCCGGTCCCAGAAACTCTTATCCTATCATTCCATTGCCTACTTCTATCCTGTCTCCCTGCCCAATCCCATCTTCCATTTCTCCACAATAAGGACCCCTTGGCCATTCTCTCATTAACTGCCCCTAGCCCCAGCCTAGTGGTCTGCAAGAAAGGTCATACAGCAGAATTGCATGCAGAGGTACAAAAATAGTACACATGGCTCCCTCCAATCTACTGGCTCTTTAGGGGTGGGACAGCAGATGAGCTTTGAAAAACTGCCCAGTGAGTATGCTAGGCAGCTCAGGAAAGGAATCGCTGGCCCAGCTTGGAGGCCCAATCTGTCCAAGAAAGCGTCCTTCAGAGAGACCCTTCCTGCTTCTAAGTCCCTCCCAGTGCAACCTCACACTCCCTCAACTTCTGCTTACTTTTTCCACTTTCATAAAACCCCACTCAATATTCACTTTCTCCAGAAGGATTTTCTTTATTATTCCCACCCAGCAGAGAGCTCACTTTCACTGTTTTCCTTCCTCAAACACCACTGGACTGGTGTAAGAGCCCTGACTTCACTGTTGGCCCTGCTTCCTAATTGGATGGCCTTGAGCAAGTCCCGACCTCCAGCCTCTATTTCCAAACCATAATCACAAGGATGACGGACGCCTCTCAGGGTTATTCTGCAGTGCCAGTCAGACTGTGTATTTAAAATTGCTGGAAAACTTTATAGTAACACTTAGCTTTAAGATAGCAACCCAAGTGAAACAGTTATACCCCTGCTTAGAAGAAATACAGTAAGTAGAAATTTATTTTTTAAAGATTTTTTATTTATTTGACAGAGAGAGAGATCACAAATAGGCAGAGGGGCAGGCAGAGAGAGGGGAAAGCAGGCTCCCTGCTGAGCAGAGAGCCCGATGCAGGGCTCGATACCCAGACCCTGAGGCCATGACCTGAGCTGAAGGCAGAGGCTTAACCCACTGAGCCACCCAGGCGCTCCCAGAGTAAGTAGAAATTTAAAATGATGGAAATCACATATTAGAGAGCCAACTATATAGGCTGCTTTGACAGTAATGTGTGAGAAAGAAATCTGGGATTTCCTGCTGACTGTACATCTGGGATGTATTACATCTTCCAAAAAAGCTAATTTGATTTTGGTTGCCATTAAAAGAAACAGAGTCTAAACAAGTTGAGGATAATCCCACTTCACTAAGGTCTTAAGTCAGTAGCGTGTTCAGCATCTGAGCAGCACATTTTTAAAGAAGATTTATTTATTTATTTGGTGGGGGGCAAGTGGAGGTAGGGGCAAATGGAGAAAATCTTTCAAGCAGACTCCTCACTAAGTGAGAAGTCCGAGGACCCCACATCCCATGAAATCATAACCTGGCTGAAACCAAGAGTCAGACACTCAACCAACTGAGCCACTCAGGTGCCTCATGAGCAGCACATTTTTAAAAAGACATTAACTCGTGGGTGCCTGGCCTGCTCAGTCAGTACAGCATGTGAATCTTGATCTCAGAGTTGTGAGTTTGAGCCCCACGTTGGGTGCAGACATAACTTAAAAATAAAATCTTTAAAAAAGAAAAAAAGACATTAATGCAAGGAATCAAGCCCAGAAGAATTAACCAAAATGTTTCGGAAATTTAAAACTATATAATGACAATGACGATTGATGACAGTGACATGTAATAAAAGCCAGACACTGTTCCAGAGAAGTAGCCTGAGATGATTAAGGGAGCTTCTCAAGGTCAGCAAGTGAGAGGAAGCATGAATCCAGGTCTTCCTTTCTCCAAAGTGCCTGCTGTTTTCATTGACTCATGAGAAGCAAATAAGAGAATTCTGGATATGTGGCTGAACAAAGGTCCATCACATGGAAGATGCATTCTAAGTAGCTCCATGGGGAAGAACCACCACCACAGGCAGAAGAAGCAGGGAGCTGCCTCTCAAACAGGGCTGTTTAAATGGAACTGAGCTAACTCAACAAGGAAGTCACTCCCCAGTTCCAGGAATACTGAAGTGGAAGATAGAAAACACCCATCTTGGGACATTGAGGGAACACACATCTGGTAAGAGTAGAACCAGTTAACTGCTAAACCCCTTCCAGCTCAGAGATTCCCAGGGTTTCAGAGACACAGCTGTTCTTCCCAATCACAAAAGTGAAAGAAAATCTCCCGACTTGGTCTGAGATTTTCAGGATGAAGTTTTTGCTATTCACTAACAAGTAGTTGGTCTGTATAAAAGTCACCTGATATACAGCCCATTTCTGGGAAATTAATAATTCATCTGTTCGACAAATATGTATTGGTACGTAGGTGAGCCAGATACTTTTCCAAGGACTAGGGATACAGTGCATAACAGACAAGATACCTGCCCTCTTGGGGCTTCCATTCCAGTATGAAAAAATTGTTAATAAACAAGTAAACAAATAAGGTAATTTCAGAATGTGCCAAATGGTTTTTACAACTGGACTAAAATAGGAACATGGGAGAAAGTCTAACAAGAGGTTAAGGGAGGTTAGCAGATTCTCCTGAGTCAGTGATGTTCAGCAGAGAACTGAATGATGAGAAGTTGCCATATGAAGGCCCATGGAAAGAGCATTCCAGAAACAGGAACTGCTGATGCAAAGGGAAGGAGGGGGGAGAAAACCTTAGCTTCCTAAAGGCTGAGAGAAGGCTAGTGTGGGGCTCGAGCAGTGGTCTACAAACTTTGGCATATATGAGAATCACGTGGAGAGTTTGCTGAAGCAGATTATTATCTTCCATCCCCACAGTTTCAGAATGAGTAGGTCTGGGATGGGACCCAAGAGACTGTAGTTCCAACCTTCCAGGTGATACTGATGCTGGTGGCCATGACCACACTTAGTGCGCTGGAACACAGTGACTTAGGGAGAGAGCTACGGAAGATGAGGTCAAGGAGGTCAGCAGGGACCAGACCATGCAAACCTTTTAGGCCACAAATAGAAGTCTGAATTTATTCTAAGAGCTTTGGAAGCCATTCAAGAGTTTTTAAGCAAGAAAGCAGAATGGCCAGTCAATCACTCCAGTATCTGTGCCCACCACTGAAGGGAGATGTTTGTTAGGATCAAGGAGAGAATGTGCATGCCAGAGCTAAGAACCATACCATACCACAGCAAGCATGCAGGCTTTGCATCAGACTGGTAGCTCCCTGACAGTAAGGGCTGTTTCTTCTTTCACTAGAATTGGCTGTCCAAGGACCAAAGAGCCAAGAGGAGGCCCTTCTAAGTTATTATAAATCTATTTGATAAACAGATGTCCCTAGCGTGTGCTAGAAAATGTTTAACAACTAGGTCTCAGGATTGGTTGGGGAGGGAGAAGGGGTAACAGCAGGGGGGGCGGGGTGAGGCCCTGATTTGTAGCACTTGCCAGTTTCTGTGGTATATACACTCCCCCAAGGGCTGGTTTCTACCAACATCGAGATGCTGAATGTGGGTCTGGCAAGTGAGGTTAATAATCAGTTCTTGCAAGCCAGCATCACTGGACGTACCTCCCGGCACGTATGCTCAAGTGGCAGACAGAACACGTCCTGTTTGAGAACATTTTCTCTCTCCCTGGCTACCTATAGTACAAGGCTCTGGCACGGGACTTTTGACATAATAAACACTGGCTAAATGTGGCTCGCTGGGCCTGATCCAAGAGGATCTGGGTGGCTGTGTGATTGTGAGACTTCTCTGAATCCACTGTAGGATGACAGATGGGTAAACAGAAATATTAGTGCCTGGTTAATGAATAACACAGACAGCAGCCTAGAGCAGCTACCAGGAAACAGGAATGGAGGGAGCTGGCTCAGCCTGACTTGGGGGCCTGACCAGCAGGAAAGAGGAACCTGGCATTGACTATTTCACTTCCTCTTTCTGGAAAAGATGCTGTTGTGCCCCTTCCTCAGAAATTCTCATCTGACCACACAGCCAGAGCTCTCCTGTAGTAGGGTTGTGTGTGGTGATTGCTGTGGTCCAAGAAGGCAGGGGTGGGCAGGCTGGAGAGTGTCTGAAGGAAAACATACAGCCAAGATTCTAATCACTCCCTTAGACTTCCCTGCCCCAGGTTTTTGTCAGTTCTCCCTTTTTTTTCAGCTTTCTCTACCTTCTGCAGTTAAATACTTTGGCCCCATTTTTTTTTTCATTTTTTTCTCTAGTCACAGGAAATGAGGACATTTCTCATCTACAAATTGCACATTCAACCAGGAAATTGGGCCAAAGATCTCTAAGTCCTCAGTACTGGCAGTCCAGTAACCCACTTGGCAAAGGTTTCAAAGTCTGGTAAAGAAGAAGATGGGAGGTCGGAGAGGGAAGGGGGTGTGGCATGGGCAGCTGTCCCTCAGCAGCTAACCCAAGGAGGGGCTGCCCCAAGCTCCAGTAAAATCTCAGGCTCCCTCTCCCCAGAAGTTGTCCCCTGCCATATGGGAGGCTGCACTAGGATCAGCCTCAAGGAGACAGTGTTAGGAAAGTTAATATACTGCTCTCAAATCTAGATTTTTTAAAAAAGATTTATTTATTGGGGCGCCTGCGTGGCTCAGTGGGTTAGAGCCTCTGCCTTTGGCTCGGGTCATGATCCCAGGGTCCTGGGATCGAGCCCCACATCGAGCTCTCTGCTCGGTGGGGAGCCTGCTTCCCTTCCTCTTTTCTCTGCCTGCCTCTCTGCCTACTTGTGATGTCTGTCAAATAAATTTTATTGATTTATTTGACAGACAGAGATCACAAGTAGGCAGAGAGGCAGGCAGGGGCGGGGGGCGGGGAGCAGACTCCCCACTGAGCAGAGAACCCGATGCGGGGCTCAATCCCAGGACCCTGAGATCATGACCTGAGCCAAAGGCAGAGGCTTAACCCACTGAGCCACCCAGGTGCCCCTCAAATCTAGATGTTTTAAATAAAAAGCCAGTATGCACGTACTGTAGTCTAGTCTCTGAAGTGTCACAACAGACATTACATTGTTCAACCTTCCATGGGTGTGAGCATTTGTTAACCCACAAAAGTTTGCTGAGGCCTACTATATGTCAGGCCCTGCTCTGGGTGCTAAAAACACAGCATCAAAGAAGAAGATTCCTGTGCTCACGCAGCTCACATTTCAGTGGGAAAGCGGAACAGGAAGACTAATACAAAGACACTCTGAGGCAGGGCTAAGAGCTGTGAAGACCCTAAGACAGATTCAGGGATAGAGAATGACCTCAGGAAGGGGAAGAGGTGGCTACTTTTGAATGAACGGCTTGGAAAGTCCTCTCCAAAGTGACATTTGAGTTGCAACCAGAATGCCAACAAGGAATCATGTATGCCAAGCACTTGTGTGGGAAGGTTGGGGAGGGGGGATAAGGAATGCTCCAAGCAAAGTGTTCAACACAGTGCAAGGCTTGAATAAGCTGAACTTGCACAAAGAACACAAAGGCCAGGGTGACTGGGGCTTAGTGATGGCTAGAAGAGCGAGCAAGGGTCAGATCACAGGGATTCACAAAGGTTTATGATAAGCAGCACCGCAGAGGGCCACGTGGATGGCTCTGTCAGTTAGGCATCTGTTTTTGGCTCAGGTTATAATCTCAGGGTCCTGGGATGGAGCCCCACATCAGACTCCCTGCTCAGTGGGGAGCCCCCTTCTTCCTCTCCCTCTGCTTGTGCACTTTCTGTCAAATAAATAAATAAAATCTTTAAGAAGCAGCAGCAGCAGCAGGACAGCAGATGCTTTCTTCCTACTTAAAACAAGAAATGCTGAGGCCCAGAGAGGCTAAGTGTCCTGTGTACCTAGTTGGCAAAGGTTTCAATGTCTGGTAACCCATCGAGATGGGTTTTCTGACCCCAGCTCTGGGACCCCAGAAATGAGAAGCACACACTTTTTCATTCTCTCAATCTGTTACCCCACTGTGGAAGAGAAAGGTGGGCAGGACACACGATCCATGCCGTGGGCTTTTTGGGGGGAATAGAAAGTGTGGAGGGAGGGAAAGACTGGCAAGATTCTGAGGAAAGATAGTAACCGGAGGCAGGACAGGCACCTGAGTGTGAGAGCAGAGACCAGCATGGAGAGCCAGCTTCTGGGACAGAGCCATGGCCAAGGAGAGGTGGGATGCCTGGGATCTGAGGAAGAGATAGAGGTAAAGAAACATCCCATGCTGTCCCCACGTCTGCTGGCCTGGAACAGAAACGGCAGTGTGAGGGCAGAATCATGACACCTTGGAATCATAGAAAGCCTCCAGTCAATGATTCTCAACCCAGGCTGCACGCTGGAGCCACCTGAGGAACTTCTAAAAATGCCAGTGCATTTGAGTGCTTTATTTAGTTAAAGGTCCCCAGGTGCTCGGGAAGCTCAGAGGGTCGCGAATCACTGTATCTGGCCCTGATATTCTGCTGGACCAGCCAGACGGCTTTCTAGGAAGGCAGAAGGGCACGGTGATGGGGTCTGAATTCAGGCTTACACTGTGCACCTCAACTTCTCTGGGCTTTAGTTTTCTAACTGAGAAGAGCGGGGCTCATAAGTCATCACAATATTGTGAGGACTGAATGAGTTTAATGTTGTGTATACAGAACAGTTTGAACAGCGTCTGACAGATGTTCGCACAGTAGATGTCCACACACGTTTATATAAGGCAATCTTTTTAAAAGGTTAAGGCCATGTTTCTGCATAGAAGGATGCTTCTGCCTCCAAATGCTTCTCCTGGCTCAAAGAATCAATCTCCAACCCTCTCCACGGCCGGCAAGGCCCTGCAGGATCTGATACTCATCCATCTGCCCAAGCTCTTCTCCCTCTCCCATACCCTCTCCCTCTCACTTCAGCTTTCTGGCTTCAGAGCCTTTGCAGGGATGTTCCCTTTTCCTGAGGTCCCCTTCCCCCAGTTCTCACAGTGGCAGAGTCTTCATCTTTCAGGATTCCTGGGACTTACACTTCATTTACTCACTGGATTTTTTCTCCAACCCACTCCAAAGGTGCCTCCCTCTGATACCCTCACTCACATTATCCCAAGTTCCTGATTTTACTGCCTTTACCACAATCTAAGATCATCTATTTTTGTCTTACCCGCTATTTTCATGAAAGATACATGTGCACATACTTTAATGAGTCAAATGGTTTGCTATGAAAAAACGGCATCCCTCACCCTCTTGCCCCTCCCAGGGCATTTACCCCTTCCTGGAGGCAAGGGCTTTCACCTCTTTTCAGCTAACGATCTATCCTTTGTGTCTCTAAGAAAAACTTGCTTATGTTACTATACTTCTTCATTTTTTCATATCAGGTTTTATCTGTTAACTTCCCCCAATGGCAGATGAGGATTAGCACCTTTTAGCACATGCACATTTCCACTCGGTATCTGTTACATCATAACTGTGTTAGAACAGGGCACCTGGGTGGCTTAGTCAGCTAAGTGTCCACCTCCTGATTTTGCCCAGGTCATGATCTCAGGGTCATGAGATCGAGCCCTGCATCAGGCTCCAGGCAAAGTCTGCTTGTTCCTTTCCCTCTGTTCCTCCCCCCACCCCTGCACTTGCTCTCTCTCAAATAAATAAATAAATTCTTTAAAAATAAACAACAACAACAAAGTAACTGTGTTAGAATATACAATGCTTCCATTATTGTAACTACATAAATAGTGGAGCTCTATAGGACACCAGGATTACTCTCCTACCCCACACAACTTTTTCCCATCCCCTAGAATTAATAATTACCTTATTTTTCATTTACTTACTTTTCTACATGCATATCACTAATTCTACCCAAATTCTTTGCCAATACCTTCAGATATTAGCAAGATATGGATTTCGTTTTCCTGAAGAAATCTTTTCCAGAACTTTCTGACCTGCTCCCATGTGGACTGGGAGCTGTTTATGCCAGGTATACAGCTGGCCCCTGGATGCTCTTGGAGAGGCTTTTTGCTTTACTGCTCTTCTTTCTCTTCCTTGGTTCATGCCCTCTAACAGCTTCTTTAAAAAGTAAATGTTTTAGGGCTCTGCATGTCAGAAATTATTCTACCTTCATGCTTAATTGGTAAGGGCTACATGTGGAATTCTAAGATTGGAAATATTTTTGTTCAGAATTTTCAAGGCATCACAATACTGCCTTCTAGCTTCCGGTCCTATGGACAATTCCCAAAACACTTTTGATTCCTTGTTTGTGTCCTTTTTCTCATTGGAAGCCTGAAGGTGCCTTACGCTTCTCACAACTATTTGAAAATTTCATTCTTTTGTGCTAGGCATTCAATGGGCTCTTTCCATCTGCAAAATATTTCTCTTAAAACATGTTGTGGTTATTTCCTTGCTTTCATTTTCTTTCTTCTCTATTTCTGAAAGACCCATTATTTGGGGCATATTAGATCTCTGAGGCTGACCTGCTAATTTTTCCTTCTCTATTTTCCACCTCTTCACTTTTTTCTAGAGAGAGAAAAACTGTGTGTGAGGGGGCTGCAAATGGAGCAAGACAGACTCTCTCTTGAGTGTGGAGCCCACTGTAGGACTTGATCTCATGACCCTGAGACCATGACCTGAGCCAAAATGAAAAGTCAGACACTTAACCAGTGGAGCCACCCAGGCACCCCAATCTCTCCACCTCTTTGCTCCACTCTTGGTGAGATTTCAAGTCTATCTTCCAAGCCCTTCCATATAATTTCTTCCTTTTTGATACCCCTTTTTGTTTCCAATCACTCTCTATTATTCTTGATCTTGTTTCATGGTTGTAATATCCACTCTGATCTTCCAGAGGAATTTTCGTCTCCCAGCTCCAAGCTGCTTTTTTGGCATGGATTTCTATTCCTTTATGTTAGAAGTTTTCATCAGATACCTGGTAATTCTTGTCTGTCTATTCATCTTAAAGGGAAAGAAGAGAACTAATTTTTTTAAAAGATTTTATTTATTTATTTGACAGAGAGAGAGATCACAAGTAGGCAGAGAGGCAGGCAGAGAGGGTGGGGGAGACAGGCTCCCTGCTGAGCAGAGAGCCCAATGTGGGGCTTGATCCCAGGACCCTGGGATCATGACCTGAGCAGAAGGCAGAGGCTTAACCCACTGAGACACCCAGGTGCCCCCAGGGAACTAATTTCTTTGAGGTATATAAAAAGCATAAAAAGGAAAAAAAAAGCATAAAAAGGTAATGGGACATGATTCCATGGTTTGCTTTAAAAGCAGAGAAAAAATGGGCAGAAGACATGAACAGACACTTCTCCAATGAAGACATACAAATGGCTCTCAGACACATGAAAAAATGTTCATCATCACTAGCCATCAGGGAGATTCAAATTAAAACCACACTGAGATACCACCTTACACCAGTTAGAATGGCCAAATTAGCAAGACAGGAAACAACGTGTGTTGGAGAGGATGTGGAAAAAGGGGAACCCTCTTAACACTGTTGGTGTGAATGCAAGTTGGTGCAGCCAATTTGGAGAACAGTGTGGAGATTCCTTAAGAAATTAAAAATAGAGCTTCCTTATGACCCAGCAATTACACTACTGGGTATTTACCCCAAAGATACAGATGTAGTGAAAAGAAGGGCCATCTGTACCCCCAATGTTCATAGCAGCAATGGCCATGGTCGCCAAACTGTGGAAAGAACCAAGATGCCCTTCAAAGGACAAATGGATAAGGAAGATGTGGTCCATATACACTATGGAGTATTATACCTCCATCAGAAAGGATGAATACCCAACTTTTGTATCAACATGGATAGGACTGGAAGAGATTATGCTGAGTGAAATAAGTCAAGCAGAGAGAGTCAATTATCATATGGTTTCGCTTATTTGTGGAGCATAACAAATAACACGGAGGACATGGGGAGATGGAGAGGAGAAAGGAGTTGAGGGAAATTGGAGGGGGAGATGAACCATGAGAGACTATGGACTCTGAAAAACAATCTGAGGGTTTTAAAGGGGCAGGGGGTGGGAGGGTGGGGGAGCCTGGTGGTGGGTATTATGAAGGGCACGTATAGCATGGAGCACTGGATGTGGTGCATAAACAATGAATTCTGTTACACTTAAAAGAAATTAAATTTAAAAAATCTCAAAAAAAAAAAAAAAGGCAGAGAAAAAGAGAAAGAAAGAAAAGGAATGGAAGAAGCCAATATAGTAAAATCTCAATGACTCCTGAATCCAGGTGATGGATAAATTAGCTCCTATAGTACTATCCCCTCTACTTTTGATCATCTTTGAAAATATTCAAAGTAACAATGTGATTGTTGACAGGATTCAGTTCCTTGAAGGCTATTAAACTGAGGGCCTCAGTTCCTCACTGGCTGTGGCCTGGAGGCCTCCCTCAGTCCCATACCACGTGGGCCTCTCCACAGAGCTGACTTCCACCATAGCAAATAAGCAAACGTGGACAAGACAGAAAGCAGCCTTCTTATAAACCTAATTGTCAACGTGATCTTCCACCATTTTTTTTAAAGATTTTATTTATTTATTTGATAGACAGAGATCACACAAGCAGGCAGAGAGGCAGGCAGAGAGGGGAGGGGAGAAGCAGGCTCCCTGACGAGCAGAGAGCCTGATGTGGGACTCGATCCCAGGACGCTGGGATCATGACCCGAGCCGAAGGCAGCGGCTCAACCCACTGAGCCACCCAGGCGTCCCTCCACCATTTTTTTCTCAGCCCTTTCTGAAAGGGAGAAAGAATTACACAAGAGTGTGAATACTAGAAGGTGAGATCACTGGGGCCATCTTGGAGGCTGCCTTCCATAGATACAAAATAATGAATGAAAGCTATGAGCACATGAATTAGGCTTCACCATGGGTGATTCTACCAGGTCATCTAGGTGGGGAACCTCCAACATCAACACTTAGGGTTTTTCTTCTTGGGCTGATCAAATTTCCCAGAAAAACAAAAAAATTAACAAATGAGTCTTTTAATCTCTTCCCTAGAGGATGAAAGTTGCACTACCAGTCAGTTAGGAGCCAAATGGAGAAGAGGGCTTCCAGCATTCCTTTAATCTCCCTTTTACATGCTGATCCCTCTTCCAATTGTCTGGTGTCCCATGTTCCAAAGACCCTCTGTGTTATCCTCACCAGAGAATAAAATGTAGGTCTTTTCCTGGGTGAGGAGAACTGAGGAAGAAATCTGGGGATTTTTTAAAAATAAATTTGCAACCCATCTTCCTTATGTTAGTTTGCCTTCGCCTATTTTCAAGGTACCTGTTGCCATCCATTCATGAGCTTTATGTGGACTGTGTGGTAAAAATTTGGTTGAGTCCTGGCTTTTCTGCAATTGGCTTAGGATTCCACTTCCATGGGTCTACTAAATCAGTTTCCACTTACCATTCATTCATCAGCTTTCCAGCTTCCAAAATTTTATTGGTATTGCATCCTATATTATTCTCCCTGTCCTTGTGGCTCTAGGGCCCTTCTTTTTTTTTAATTTTTAAATTAACATATAATGTATTATTTGCCCCAGGGGTACCGGGCTGTGAGTCATCAGGCTTACACATTTCACAGCACTCACCATAGCACATACCCTCCCCAATGTCCATCACCCAACCACCTTCTCCATAACCTCCCCCCGACAATCCTCAGTTTGTTTTGTGAGATTAAGAGTCTCTTATGGTTTGTCTCTCTCCCAATCCCATCTTGTTTCATTTTTCCCTTCCCTACCCCCCAACTCTACCCCCTCTACTCTGCCTCTCAAATTCCTCATATCAGGGAGATCACATGATAATTGTCTTTCTCTTATTGACTTATTTCACTCAGCATAATACCCTCTAGGTATTATGGATTGCATCCATCCACATCCACGTCATTGCAAATGGCAAGATTCCATCTCTTTTGATGGCTGCATAGTATTCCAGTGTGTGTGTGTGTGTGTGTGTGTGTGTATACCACATCTTCTTTATCCATTCATCTGTTGATGGACATCTAGGTTCTTTCCATACTTTGGCTACTGTGGACATTGCTACTATAAACATTCAGGTGCATGTGCCCCTTGAGATCACTACGTTTGTATCTTTAGGGTAAATACCCAGTAGTGTAATTGCTGGGTCCTAGGGTAGCTCTATTTTCAACTTTTTGAGGAACCTCCATGCTGTTTTCCAGGGTGGCTGCACCAGCTTACATTCCCACCAACAGTGTAGGAGGGCTCCCCTTTCTTCGCATCCTTGCCAGCGTCAGTTGTTTCCTGACTTGTTAATCTTAGCCATTCTGACTGGTGTGAGGAGGTATCTCATTGTGGTTTTGATTTGTATTCTATAGGGCCTTTCTAAAAAATATCTTTACTGTCACTGTAGTGTGATTTCAGGAGAGAGCCAAAGGACATGGATGTGTTCAATCCACCATCATTAGCCTCAAGTATTCCTTCTTTATTATTATTCATCTGCTTGTTTGTTGTTTGTCTCCCCTCTTGAATGTAAGTTCCAGGATACCTTATCTATTTCATTCACCTCTGCATCCCAAGAACCATTTGTAACACAGGTAGGTGTTCAACAAATGACTGAGCCAATTTGCTGAAGACAGAATCCTGCTACTCTCTATCAAAAAGTTGGGAGCAGACCCATGGCTCCTGCCTTCTATCCAGTGCACTTCCTGCCACAGCATGTGTGGGATGTAGGTAATTTTGCTAACTAATGATACCTAACAGGTTATAAAGTGCTTTACATGTTACAAAGTGGTTTCAGAATGTTATCTCACTTGTTCCTGACAAGAGCCCAAGAGCCAGATAGGAAAAGGATTATAACTGGCCCTAATATAGTTATAATCCTTGCCAAGAACTACCCTATGTCAAAGAAATCACCAACCTTGTTCCTGACCTTTCACCTCAGGCTTATTGCCATTTGGTTTGGTCTCTCCTATAACTACCTCTGTAAATGGAACCTTTAAGGCTTGTCATCTCTCAAGGAAATGGTCCTCAAGGACCAGAACTAGCTCTCTCATAAAGAAGTAAACAGGTACACACATGAGTAAATAATCCAAGGGCCTTGGGCAAAAAAGATGTCTGAGTTTTGTGACATGATTGGAGCAGGAAAAAAAAGAAAAGTGGGACTCTCCATTTTAGTAGAGCATAGAGAAGAGGTTGGTCCTCCTTAGGTCCTGAAAGGAATGGGAATAAGTCCCAGAATTAATGAGCAGTATATGTGCGGTGGGGAGAGAGGGGGTTGGAAATAACCATCTACCATAACCAGCGGACTCCCTTAAAAAAAAAAGCAATGACAAACTATAATATAATCATAAAGCCATCAAAAAACACTCAAGACAGCAGGTTCTATAAAACAATGACATGAAGATCTTGGGTTCTAAGACTAGCTTGGACTCTGGAGAATCTGAACTCTGTCTGAGGACCCCCAGGGAAAAGTGAAAGCAGGGTACAGGGCCCCTTGACGGAAACAAGATGCAACCTCAGAAGTCATACTAAATCCCAAGGGCACAGGTCTCAGAAGCCCACACTTTCCCTGTTGTCCTCTCTTGGAATCTGCCTGCCACCTCCTGGGTAGATAACGTTATTACCTGCCTCCAGAGCCCGGAAGGCCCAGGCAGCACAGAGGGTGTGGCCCCTGTTACTCACATGCAACCAGGAATCTCTCAGAAGGGATGAGGAATTGGAAGTCTGTAACAAATCAAGTCTTGGAGTGGAAAGAGGTTCAAGACATCTTAAGCTACAAGAGCAGTTGCAGAAGGGTGTAAAGAAAACAGTGTTATCTATAATCTTAAAATAAATACAGAGGTATACCTCAAAGATGTTTTGACCTTCATTCCAGACCACCGCAATAAAGGAAGTCAATTGAATGTTTTGGCTTCCCAGCACATATAAAAAGAATACTGTAGCTTATTAAGTGTGCAATAGCATTATGTCTAAAAAAGAAAAAGCAGCAGCAATGTACATATCTTCATTAAAACATACTGCATTGTTGGGGCATCTGGGTGGCTCAGTGGGTTAAGCCTCTGCCTTCGGCTCATATCATTAATCTCAGGGTCCTGGGATTGAGTCCCGCATTGGGCTCTCTGCTCAATGGGGAGCCTGCTTCCTCCTCTCTCTCTCTCTGCCTGCCTCTCTGCCTACTTGTGACCTCTCTCTGTCAAATAAATAAATAGATTCTTTTAAAAAAATACTACATTGTTAACAAATGCTAACCATCATCTGAGCTTCCGGTAAGTCACAATCACTAATAACAGATCATCATAACAAATATAATTATAATGAAAAGTTAACGAACCATGAGAAACTATGG